>PVIU01003460.1:0-145208 GCA_004026605.1 Ondatra zibethicus
TATATATATTAACAGCTGCCTACTGCGGAAGAAGATTCTGTGCTGAAGGCTGAGAGCGGTGTTAATCTCTGAACATAATCATGAGTGTTTAGGAGGCAGTTTGCCACCATGTCCATTTAGAAAAACAACAGTAATAGATTCTCCCCTAGGGTTATAACCTCTATGGCTATGGTCTCAAGCCATAATTACTGCACCAGTCCTAAGTTCTCATCCAAGAAGTAGTTTTATTGCCTGTTCCATAGGAGCTAAACATGAGCAGAGAGTATCAAAGATACCCTGTACAATTAGAAGCTATAATTTTCAGGAAGAATTTAGATGTGTCTGAAATCAGATTATACTTGTGTCTAAATATGGGAGAGTGATGACTTCGTAACAAGTACAGGTGTGAAGATTCTCTAATTTATCCCGTGACTCTAAACTGTGGCTTTTCATGCCTGATTTTTAGACGTAGAAATCTGGAGCAATAGGTGGCAGATAAGGGGTCCAGCTGAAGTCTTTCCAGTATCAGTTCTGTGTTCTTTGCTCTCTGCCAGCAGGAGCCTTGTTACATATCTGTGCAGGTCCCTGAAGTCAATACACATGTAGATGTGGTCACAATACGTTACTTCAGGCCTTTTCAATAGCTCACACTGTCTTCCAAACTAACATGACTCAGGCAAACAGTTGCAGCAAACAAACCAACCTATGCTTTCCTGACTGGGGACAGCTTGGCCCAATCAGTCATGATAGATTTCTGCACAGTAGATCGGTTTCTGCTATAGCAGGTGCATGCAGCTGCCTCTGGGCTAGAAATTCTCTGTCAAAGCATCAATTCCAATTCAGCAAGGCCTAGTAATGTAAAAGATGCCACCCTGTTCAAAATAAAACAAAATTCTATCTAAGTTACTCTCCTATGACAAGGATTAGAGGTCATGGGGACCAAGTAACTACAGCAGAAGTCCTACTGGTCATTGGCTGCTAGGTTGTAACCTCACACAAGATTCAAGCCACTTGTAACTATGTCATTTTAAGGAACCTGTATTTATCAGAATTAAATTATTTTTTCAAGTACAGTGTACTTCCCATACATGTCAACATTTCCCTTATTCTATCCATGAGACATTTTTATACAAAGAACACATTCTGCCTTGATACGCATGAGTCTCCTGCCCTTAGGAAACTTGTCATCTTGTTGGGAAGAGCAGAAAGGCAGTATCATCCATCTTACCTGGAACTGGGGCCACAGAAGATGATCAAGGTGACAGAAAAAAAAAAGATGGTTTCCTTAATTCTTTCTTAGTAGCTTTATAAGAAAACAAAAGTCCCCACTATGACAGAATCTTAATCAAGCAAGCAAGCAAACAACACAGAAAATGCATATTCTAAGTGCCTGCTGCAGGCCGCCCACCACAATGGACAATATGGGTTATTGCTCAACTGTCTACCAGCCCTACAGTGCTCATATAATTATATACCCTTTATTTTTTAGGATTCTTTTTCATTAGTTTTCTTTTATTGAAAGTAGAGCCTTTCCTCATATAATATATCCTGATTATGGTTTCCCCTCCTTCTACTTCACCAAGTTTCTCCCCATCTTCCCTCCCCTCTGGATCCAGTCCCTTTCTGTTTCTCTTTAGAAAAAAAAATTGGCTTCTGATAGATAACAATTAAACATGATGAAGTAAATATAATAATATGAAGCAGAAAATTATCACATTAGGGTTGGACAAGGTAACCCAACAAAGGAGAATCGTTCAAAGAGAAGGTACAAGAATTAGTGACCCATTCATACTCATGGTCAGGATCCCAATAAAAATACTAAGCTAATAGCTACACTATATATGTAGGGGACCTGGTGCAGACCCATGTAGGCTCTGTGATGACTTCTGTGAACCCATATGTGCCTTGCTTAGTAGATTTAGAAGGCCTTGTTCTCCTGGTGTCCTCTACCCTCTGTGGCTTTTAGAATCTTTCTGCCTCCTCTTCAGCAGGGTTCCCTAAGCTCTGAAGGGATGGATTTCATAAAAATCATCTATTTAGACTCTCTCTCAGTGTATGGTCTGGCTGTGGGTCTCTGTATCTGTTCCCATATGCTGCTGGAAGGAGCCTCTTTGATGATGATTGGGTAAGGCACTGATCTTCACACGACATTGCTCAACTTAATGTAGAAAAACAAAAACAAGAATAACTACAATTCTTTATTCCTTTTTAATTTTTTTCAGTGATTTGCTTTATTGTTTTAAAGTGTGTGTGTGCGTGTGCGTGTGACAGCATGTGAAGTGAGTTGCAGGTGCCCATGGATGAAGGTATAGTGATTCCCTCCAGGGTTGAGGTGTAGGTAATTCTGAGAAGCTTGACAAAGGTGTTAGGACTGGAATCTGGATCCCTTGCAGAAGCACCAAGCATCCTTTAACCACTGTGCCATCTCTCCGGATCCATCTCCACTTGATGGAGAAAAGTCTGGGGATTAGGAACAATACCTTATGTAACAGGTTATTGATCAGGCCCCAGAACCTGCAGTCATTCCAGTGAAATTTTCACTTCAAGACAATGGCTAAAGCCTAGATTTCTGAGGATATCCATGCCCTTAGAAGTCTTCAATTTCTCTACTCACGCCAGTTCAACAAACAGTAAATTTATGGACAATGATGGCCTTATACTACAAGCTCATGAGTTCATTCACTTTTGGAAAATTTAATAATGTTGTTAAGAATGGCAGTCATTCCTTAGGCAAGAGTAAGGAATATATATAATAAATTAAATGCACATTAATTTTTTAATATGCAATTTAATTACAAACATAAAATAAAGACAAAACTTACATTAGAAGCTAAAACTTTATTAAAACATCATTGTCAATTATATTGCCTATAGAAAGCTCACCTCTATAACTGAAATGGAGCCTACAGAATAAGAGAACTCTATCACAAAGAGTTGGAGGCAGTTAATTTACCTTACTGGGCACTTTGAGAACAGGTACAAGGCAGATCAACAACCCTGGCACATTGGACCAAAAGGAAAAGGCTTGAAAAATCATTGGCTTAAATATCGCAGGACCAGGGATAATGCAATGTAACAGTAGATAAAAGCTCTAGCTGCCCAGAATGAGGGCAGGAGTCCTATCTCTGGGACCCACACTTGTTATTCTCTGACCTCCACATGCCAGCCATGGTGGTGGATGGACCTGCGAGCATACACACAGGCATGAACACACACAATCAGTAAATAACTGGCAAAATAAAGCAAAAAGAAACAGAACACATGAGGATGAGAATGACAAGCTTGTGTGTCGGGATCGGCAGTCTCTGAAACTCAGAAGACTACTGATGGGCAGGATATGACCCGACAACTGATAATGTGCCAATTTATGTAGAAGGAATTCGTGAAAGAATATTTGAGAACATCGTATGTTCCACAAATTTATTTTCATGAGTCAGGCAGCAACTAGGATTTGAGGATGAGTAGCAGCAGATGATCAAAAAGACATATATTCCCAGATGTTCTTGAAGACAGAGAAAAGTGTTCTGATGCCTTGAGCATAGGAAAGCATGCCAACTGAATCTAGCTCAGAGTGGAGGGTCGTGAGGTCAGAGTTCTAGTATCTTTCCGGGGAAGAGAGAGACACCCGCATGGAAGTCATATAGCAAGGTTGTCAGAGTGAGACTCTACTGAACGGGTAATGAGAATAACCCCAAGCTGCTTGAGCGCTTACCATGTTTAAACCATACAACAGTCACATTCCAAATCCACGTGACTTTCAAAGGGTCTGCCTATTCTAGATTTACACTTCAGAGAGTTTCTGGAGTTTAGAGATTCTAGGTAGAAAAGCAGCTCCGATGTCCTCTTAATGAAACTTGCTGTAGGGCTGGGGAGATGGTTTACTCAGCAGAGCGCTAGTAGTACATGTGTGACGGCTGGGGCTCACCCTCAGGACCTGGATAAAGAACTGGATGCAGTGATGTGCAGCCATCCCAGCACTGGAGAGGTTACACAGGATGATCACTGGGGCTCACTGGCCAGCCAGCCTAGCTAAGGGGGTAAACCTCAAGGTCCACGGCACAGACCTGTCTCAGAAAAGGAATAAGGTAGAAAGCTGCTGAAGAAGACACCAAAGGCTGACCTCTAACCTCCACATCCATCCTCTTTTACATGTACCTGCATATAAATGTACATTTTCATTTACAGAAACATCCCTACCCCTACAAACCCAGCACATTCTCATTGTGATAACACAAAGAAGCTCAATCATGAACACGGTCAGCAAGGTGTTACTCTCAAGCAAGCAGGCACGTGAGCACTAAGCCATGGCCACCTCCTCTCAGGGCCAGTTTCTCAATGTGCCATGCTGGGTCCACAGTCCAAATCAAAGATGAGTCAGAATTAAAAGTTTTAAAAAGCCAATTGAGTTGGCAGACTTGATGCTAATGCTAGCCCCTGCTTGGAGACTTATCGGCTTAAAGTCCATCTGCTTTATAAAGCTAAAGCCAGAACAATGTATTCACAGTCTGGTGTGGATTTCAAATTAAGAAATACTTTCTAAAGCTCTTAGCAGTAAGTGGATATACTCTCCAGGTAGAATTTCAAAATGTCCCGCACATAATCAGACAGAGAACTTTCTCCTTATTGTTGTCTGCCTCCCTCCACAAGGCTGTAACAGGAGTGGTTTGGAGGTCTCGGTTCTTGTGTGGATGTATGTGAGGGTAAGCATGTGTACATGTGTGTGAATGAATGTAAAAATGTGTTCTTGTTTGTATTTGTATGTGCCCATGCCTGCAGTTATAGCCATGCATACACATATGTGTGGATGTGTATAATAAGCATGCATGTATTTTCATATGCATGTATGTATATGTGTGTGCTTGCACATATGTGAGCTGTTGTGAGATGTGTATATGTGTGAGTGCATGTGTGCACTTGGCACCCTGGGAATGTATTTTTATACTGTTTTGCGCGCCAGGGTGGGACGGGAGGCCATACGTGAGGAGGACAGCAATTCTTCCTTCATTCTACCCGCACTCTACAGAGCAACCTCACCCATTCCCTGGAATGCTTCTGTTTAACCTTCATGATTCCACTTTATCCTAGAAGAAAGCCAAAGCCAGGCTTCGTTTTTAAGAATGTTCACAATAGTTCAGATCCAGGGCAGTTTCTTTTCATACTATAATATTTGGAGATCAGAATTTGCATGCTAAATCTAGTGATAAATTTTATCCCACCCGAAAATCATTATTGAAGTCATGACATTCCCTTTGATTGATGGCAGCCGCGTGTGGCTCTTGTGTTTGTCATCTTCCACAGGGAGGCATATCAGCTCATCAGATCTCTTGGATCCCTTCTCTGTGTCATTTTTACTTCTGGAGTGTACTTCCACCTGGCATAGATCCCAGACAACATTTAACACAAAACACCTTTTTTTATTTCTTATTATTTAAAATCAGGATACTGGTAAACAAATCAAGATGAAGATTAAAATTAACATCGTCATTCTCTAATCTCAGAGAAAGTCTGAGCAATGTCTCATGCCACATATTCTATTCCATGATAATTTTAAGACGTCCTAAGACTCATTTGATGGCCATCTTTCATATATCTGTGTATTTCTCTGTGCATTTGCGTGTAACCTTATTTTTAACAGCGAGGGAAAATTACATTATATAATACTCTGCTGTTTACCCTCCAGCCCCAGATCTTGAAGGATTGTGGAGTGTCGTGTCAATGCAATTCACCCATTCAGTTAGTGCAAGAGCAACTAGAACACAATGGCCTTGTCATGTTCAGCCTATCTAGATCCTTAGCCCCACACACTTTGTACTTAGTCATTTCTCAATAGCTATTTGTGAGGTTGATTCAGCTCAATAAGTGAAAAGACATTTGGAGGAAATATTCAAAATATAGAAGTGAAGTACATCAGTGCCCTGGAATTTTTTTTCTAGGAATCAATACAAGGTCTATGGCAGGAAAAAGAAATTGTATTCTCTGATTACAGATATCAGAATAATTAAATTAGCTATTTTGCCACAATCAAGATGTTAGGTTAGCAAAGACACCCTCCTAGGGGGAACTCCAGAAGGAAATTATTCCTTGCCTGTTTCACCTTTAGAAGATGAGCAGCATTCCCTGGGCTGTGGGCAGATTACTCCAATCTCTGTTCTCATTGGTCATTTTATTAAGTCTGAATAAATTCTCTTTGGGTCTTTCTCATTGAAGGAAATATGTGATTACATTTAGATCCTAGCAGACATCATTCTTGATGATCAGAGCGCAATATCTGAAAATGAATGATATCTGCAAAGACACATTGTTTCACATTAAGTAAATATAAATGCTCCAGTAGGAAATGGAAAATTGGGGGCATTGCAGAAACATTAAAAATATTCAGCTTCTTTTGGAGCACAAATTATAGAAAAAGTATCAAGTCCAAATGGATTAGAGATGAGCACACAAATACCTTTTGCCTGAAGAATTGTCTATGCTAAGAATTAGGAACAGAAGTTCATGTTTTTAAATTTGCTTATTTGTGTAAGAGAGAAAGGGGGAAGGACACATCTCATAGCACGTATCAAAGGACATCTCAAGGAGGACAGTTCTCTCCTTCCACCATGTGGGTTTCAGAGATCAGACTCAAGCCATCAGACTTGGCAGCAAGCGCCTATGACCTCTGGGGAGATGACTCAGTGGACAAAGGGCTTGCTGGCTGTAGGATTATTTACTGCATAGTTGGTAGACTCTTTGGGCTGAATACCTGAAGGCAATTGGCTCCCCCTTTCCTAACAACCATCAATTGCTAATAACTCCTTAGTTTGGGAAGAGGTGTTGAGCCCCCATCCTCCATGCTGGGATTTTTGCTGGCTTCAGCTTGTACAGGTAATGTGTGTGATGACACAGCTGTTCTGAGTTCAAATGTGCAACCACTCTGTTGTGCCCCACAAATACTGTTATGCTGCAGTCCCTCACTACCTCTAGCTCTTACAATCTTTCAGCCCCATAATCTGAGGCCATGCCTGAGCCTTGCAAGAAAAGGAGGAGGGATTTGGTATAGTTTATCTCTTGTCTGCGTGTTGTGGATTGCTGTGTTAATCATCATCTACTGCAGAAAGAGGCTTCTCAGGTGAGCTTTGAGGGGTGCACTAATCTATGCACATTAAATTTAACCCTAAAAGTCTGTTTAATACTATGTGTATGCTCCTTTAACAGAACAGAATAGAATAGTAGACTTTCCCCTAGGTCCTGTTACATGGTCACTCATGGATCTCGATTCTGCTATTTCTGCCAAGCATGAATTCTATCTTATGGAAAGTGCTTTAGATAAAATCAGAAAGTGGTTGGTACTATCACAACATTTCATGACATTATTGTATCAGTGGGCATGTCTTGTGAAGTTACTAACTATTGTATTTCTCAAGGTTCACAGATGGGCAAGATAAATGATTACTTTTCTATTCTAGAAGCATGGAAATCACCTTTCAGCCCTATGAAGGCTAGCTAGCCAGTAGGAGCAAGCTTCCAGACTAATTTTTCAGTGTTCTGTGATCTAAGTATGTGGTGTCTTCATCAACAGGATGTCCCCACCTATTCTTGATGGTAACAAAGAGCAGTGCCAATAGCCTGTAAAATTTGGGGATCTTTGGAACCTCATTGTTCCTCATAAAACTATAAATAGATATACCACAAGATGTAGATAATCAACTCTTCAGTGTATATCCAAAGGACTCTATTTATATATCCTACTACAATTCTGCTTCTTTATCCATTTCATGGCTGCTTTATTCACAATAATCAGCAAATGGAAACAGCCTAGAAGTCTAGATGTCAATCAACTAGAGAATGGATAATGCAAATGTGGTATCTTTACACAATGAAAATTTATTCAATTTTTAAAAGTAAAATTGTGAAATTTTCAGGTAACATGAGGGCCTGGTTGGTTTCTGTCCTCCCACCAGGTCCCACAGTCATTAGGTCCCAAAGAAAATCACACAGAGGTCTCCAGAAGATTATAAACTGATTGGCCCATTAGCTCAGGCTAAGTATTAGTTCTTATAAATTATATTAACCCATTATTCTTATCTATGTTAGCCACATGGCTCAGTACCTTTTTCAGCAGGGCAGGTCACATCCTGCTTCTTTGGTGTTCTGGGCAGGAGTGGGGAAAGAGCTTCCTTCTTCCCAGAATACTCCTGTTCTTCTTCCCAGAATACACCTTTACTTCCTGTCTGGTTTTCCCACCTATACTTCCTGCCTGGCCAATCAGCATTTATTTAAAACATGATTGATAGAAAACAGACAATTCTCCTGCACCAATGAATGGTGTTGGAAATAATCACTTTGAGGAATCCAAGACTCAAAAGGACAAATACCACATGTTTTCTCTCATTTACAAGTGTTGGTTTTGAATCTTCTCATGTGTGTGCTTAGCTTGGAGTATGTTAGAAGTCGGTAAGGGGACATGGGAATTTTCAAGGAAAGGAAGATATAATACAAGTGTATATAGAGAGATTCACAATAGAGGAGCAAGAAGGGTTAGATGAAGTGGAGGTGTGAGGGATGGGTCGAAGAGGTTATACAGGGAGATTAAGTAACACTGGATACCTTAGAAAAAGTCATATAAAAACCTACTATGGGGGAAGTTTTCTAACATATACACATGCACATATGAAAAAAAAAACTTGAGTGGAATTATTCTATGTTGGGGGACAATGACTCTCTTAACACAATAGGCTATCACAAAGCCCAGTGCTAAGTAAGAGTTAATTATCTTAAAACATTCCTACAGTTGTTAATGAATATATAAGGCAATGCAAAAAAATTATAAAATATTGACTTTGTGCAATTGAATTCAATCTTATTAGAAACACTGAAAACTAAGGTGCTTTCTTTTTTGTAAAAACATTTACTGGAATTAGGAATTCTCTGAACAGTGTTTGGCTTTTTTCCATGGTATGACTTACAAATAGCATCTTTTTTAGCTTTGGTAAATCACCATATTCTCCTTTTAGTCAGCAAAAGCCTCTAGCTGGCTTCATTTGCATTTTCAATGTCATGAAACATCTGTAGACCTTCAAGCTTCTGCCTATCATCAGTGCCTCTGGAAAATCTTTAATGTTTTCACCATGACCAAATTATGCATTACAACCAAATTTAAAAAAAACATTGACAATTTCATGCATGTATATAATGCATTGTGATCTCTCACCCTATACTCTGACACCTCTCCCAGCACCTGCGACTCTCCTGTGCTCCCACAATCACATGGTTTTGTTTGGTTTTGACTCTCTGACTTTAAGCCAGGCTGTCCTTGTGAGCATGCGGGTGGAGCTCTCTATTACAGCGTAGCCACTTTTCCAGTGGACATGGCACCCTACTTGGCCTCTAGTCCAGCAAGGAGCTCTGCTGAGAACAGTGTATCTAACACCTCAGTTTTTAAAAAGAATTTCAGGAGACCCTGTCTTCATGTGAAGAGTCTCACAAACACCAGGCTGAAGCCATAGCTTGTGCCTAGGTGGTATGTGCATGGTGACATTAGTTCTTTTTCTCATCACTGGGACAAAATAAGTGAGAATTAAAAGGAAGAAAAACAGTTTGTCTCACTTTCCGTCCATCAATCCATCATCATGGGGAAGTTCTGATCACTGGGGTGGATAAAGAAAACCTCCTTTTGGGTCTAGAGAGAGGGCTCAGCAGTTAAGACACTTACAGAGAACTCAAGTCAGTTACCATCGATTCCCAGCATGCACATGACAGCTCAGGCCCAAGGGATCTGACACCCTCTTCTGGTTTCCATGGGTACCTGTTGGAAGGTAGGGCAAATAAATCATACAGGCACACACACACATGCAAACACACACATAAATAATAAATAAGTAAATCTTTAGTTAAAGAGAGCTGTTCCCATACAGATGGGCCAAGAAGCAGAGATTATGCTAGAATTAGGGTGGGGCAGATTTCAAAGGCCTTCCTTTGGTAATATACCAGTCAGACTCTACCTCCTCAAAACTCTATGCAGGCTTAAAAATAGCAGCAGAACAGGGAATACATTTTTTAACCATAAGCCTGTTGGAATATTATAGATTTGATCCCTTTTAAGAGGTGTATGTTCTTGACTTCCTGTGGGTGCTTTCATGATAATTTGAATTTTTCCCTTTCTTTTCTCCTTAATGAACCTTCTTGGACCTACTTGCTGCTTCTTTGAGGCTTTTCCCCCAGAAGAGTCTCTTTGTTGCCTTTGAAGTTTTATCTTTCTAAACTCTTCCAGAAGAAAACATCTATTTGCAAAACCTTCTGTCTTTCAGACAACTTATGTATGTGCATGAATGTTTGTATGTTTACATGTGTCCTTGTGCACATTTGTGTACATATATGTTGAAAAAAGAGAAGAACCCTGGGGAGTACTTAACAGGCACTGCCTGCCTTGTTTCATTGAGACAGTTTCTGACTGCTCTGGAGCTTGCCAAGGGAGCGTAGATATCCAATGGACTCTGCCTTGTAAGCTTTGTGACTGCAAGTCCATCTACTACAGCCAGGTGTTTTTACGAGTTATAAGGGATAGAAGTCAGGTGTTCATAAACTTACCAGACACACACTTTATACACTGAGACAACAACACTTCTAGGTAATCCCTTTGCAATTTCAAGAGAATGTGACAATTGTCATTCTTTTCATGGATAACATAAACCGAAGGGACTACGAAGGCGTAAGATAATTTGGAAGAACTGATCTCTTACCTAAGCAAAGAGCATTTGCTCTTCACAAAACCAGTTTGACCACTGACTTGTCTTTCATCACTCATTTTTTAAAAGGAATTAGAAACTGGAATCATCACACTTAAAAGCAAATTGTTGACTGTTCCAAAGAGTCAACACTGACTTGGGAGCCAAGGTAATGTAGAAGAAACTTCCCCAGGTCTGACATCCTGTGCCCCATCTGTGAAGACCAAGTGCATTGTCCAAGACTTGAGTCAAGACTGAACATTCAGAACCACAAAGTCCTTTGTAAAAATAAAACTCAGATTCTGTCTAGGCAGCCACTGAAGGTTGAAAGGCAATTATTGTAGTAGCCTTTCAAAAGTAATTCTAATATCAGGCATGGATGGTGTGAGAATGTGTGATTTGTGCAATAATAAACAAATTATTTTGTTTATGCATTTACTTACAACATCCAGATATATATTTTTATATCTGTCAATATCTATGATCTGAACATCACCAATGATGACACAGACTAATTTGTTAGCTGTTCATTGGATGGCATGCTTCCAAATGCTCCTCCATATTGTCCATTCTATTTGACAGGTGTACTCAAGAATGTAATCACAATTGTAAACCTTGCTAAGGAGATCCTTTTGAATTAACCTTCAAGATAAGTCTAAGATAATGTCACCTCTATTTCCCTTGAATTCATGTTGTCACAGGTTTTGAGAGGTCATTTGTGATAGTCACTGAGAATACCTTATACATTTGTGACTAGGCACATAGGCAAGGACAAAGGCTAGCTGTTGTATTCAGCACTGTCCACTATTGGAATCCTGACTTCCTCTTACTTAAACTGAGCATTGTACCCCTAACTCTTATTACTGAGCTCCATGCCTGTGTTTTCCTTCTGTCAATGTCACTCTGCTTGAAATAAAACTGAGATTCCTAACGTTTTGCATCTGATTAATCAGAAAAGAGAGTGTGGTACACATCTCTGATAGCAGCAATTGTGGTTTGACCATCCTGGAAATTGTCAGAGACCCTAGAAAGCTAAATTCAGGTCAGGGAGGTGTTATCCATGGGCAAAAAAAAGCAGCAATAGCCAACAGACACTGAAAACAGCGGTACTTGATTGTGTGGGGACTCTGGGAAAGGCAGAGAATAATCTCTGGATTTGTCGGCCCAAGCATAGAAAGCTGGAAGATTTACTGACTGGTTGAAGATTGACCCCTGGCTCAACAGATCCTCTGAAAGTATGCAGTTGTACCTCACAGGTCCTAGCACCTCAAATGTCACAGTACTGTGTATAGAAGGCAAATTAAATATGTGTTAATCAAGCTTATATGAACTACTTACTAGAAAAGTGGCAAAAATCATAAAGAGGAGAGGGTCTAAGATTCAGGGCTGCAGAAACACCCACCTGCTACATAATTCCTATATAGTAAGGCAGGAAATTTATCTTTGAGAGATTAATTATTTGCCTGAAAACACTCTGCTAGCTCAGTGCCAGGCCTATGCTAGAGACTCTGATCTCTAGGTTACAGCCTCCTCTCTTCCCATCCCAAATCACCAACTCCAGAAAGCCCAGCTCCTGCATTCTGCTTGTACAGGAGCGCTTGGTCCTCTGGTGTCTCCCTCAGCTGCTTACAGGAACAGCTGTATCAGCCCAGCAAAATCCCCTGCAAACTCACAACTTCCTTGCTTCATGACGTGATTGCTTGTTTCAATTGTCTTTTTTTTTAAATTTTCAGTTTCTAACTTGCCATATTTTTATACTATTCATGTTTAATCTGTTGATTGCAATATATTGAGTTGTGAGACCAATTTTACTATCAATTGACTAGAATTTTCAAAATAAAATAACTGAGAAAATAAAAATATCAAAGGACATGATTTATGTCACTTTACAAAGAAAAACAGTGCTTTCTTTTGGTTTTTGTGTGTGTGTGTATGTATATATGTGTATCAGTGTATATGTATGTTTGTGTATGCAATTTTTGACCCTATGCAAAAAATAGTTTAATATGATTTATCATGAAAAAGAAACATGTGAAGTCATTTGCTAAATCATAGTTTCTAAGTGCAGGATCAGTAGTATTTAAATGCATGGCGTACAAATCCTAGCTCCATCACCTACCACTCTGATTTTATATTCTGTCCATAAAATATCATCACCCACAAGGGCCAGTGCTGTGAGGAGTAAACTACTGACTATTCACTGAAAGCTGCAGGATGCCACTTACATATTAGTGTCACTCCATAAATATTCTCTGTATTATACAAATAGAATCAACATATGAAGTAGAAAGTTTGTATGCACTCTTTGTTCAGCATGAAATGAGGGAGAAGGAAGTCATCCATATTTCTAATTTCCTAGAAAGATGTATTTTCAGAATTGATTTAAGTCTAAAATTTCCTGCAATTGTTTTCATATTCTGTTCCAAAGGACTCATCACTAGCTAATGTTCTGTTTGTAGACGTATAGGATTTAGCAATATAAGTCATGAATATGTTAAGAAAATCAAAGTAAAGTGCTTGCTTTCTTAAACCACCCCCCATTCTAAAGCATGCAGAGTGTCCAGTTTCTAAAGGATAGATGACCTGGGAAACATTGTCTGGTGCCTCAATTAGTCTTGGTATCTTAGCAAAATGCTTTTAAGTTTCCATAAGCTAGCACAGGATTTTTACACTGTTGTTCACCCCAGACTGGACACCAAAGAAAAACCAAAGAAACAATTCAACCCCAAATCTAGCTGAGTGAATCAGGGAGTATCCTGGGATTACTAACAAGGGTGGATGACTTGCTGAAAAGCCTACCCATCATTGGGATGACTTCCAAAAGCTGTATCCTTGGGCATCTCTCTGCATCACTCACAGGTAGCTCACCTGGTCTGGTTAGAGCTGTCTCTTCATGGAGTTGCTCTTGTTTATAAAACTCTGAGATGAGACCCGGTGAATCCTAGAAATTTCAAGAAACTTCTGATGTCTTTTGTTTTATTTTCTTCCTGGGACTGTTAAATTTTATTTACTTCCTGATTATTAAGGAGACTCTTCCCAGCAAGGAATGTTTCAATTCAGAGAAAATTACTTTAGTATAACACACAGTTAGCTCAGAAAGAGCACCACAGTCCAGGCTTCGGGGTGGAGGCAGTGACTTTGAACTAACACTGCCTGAGTGTGGCAACTTTCTTTATGTAATCTGGAAGAGTCATGCCTGAATTGATTGCACACCAAACACTGCAAGATGACTTTGAGAATCATTTTCTGTCTCATTGAGCCTGTTAGATAGTAAACACTGACATTTCCTAAATTCATTCAGGATGGAATATTACTAGAAAGCGACACTGGATACAGAGACCAGCAATTCTAAGAAGTCCTGGATTACGGTTTGCTTTTCTGGGCGGGAAATGATGCTGTTATGATTGTTTTTGTACATCTGCCCCAATTATTCCATAAATTAATGTTTCCGGCTCCTTTACAGTCAGCCTAAAGGAATCATGGGTAATGAGATCCTGACATGCCAGGAATGCCTCCAAGAGAGCACTTTTTCCTGAGTCCCAAACATGGTCCAAACTTTCCAGCATCATTGATACAGTGTACTGACTTCCACTGACAACATCTGGTGATAACCAGGACTGGCCTCCAGGGATGATCCCCAACCATGCTCGGAAACCTCTTTTGCAGTCGTGGCAAGGAATCACTTATATGTACTCTTATTTGCTGCTGTTTTTTTCCTATTGATAAAGTATTGTATTTGCCCACATGAGTACAGGCATATGCGTACCACCGTGAAAGAGTTGGAAGTCAGAGGACAGCCTCAAGCATCAGTCTTCACCTTCCACCCAGTTCCAAATAGTCTATTTATTGTCCACTGCGCTGCACGCCAGGATTGCTTCCCAGGATTTTCTTGTCCCAGCCTCTCATTTCACCACAAAAATGCTTGGGTTAAAGCATAACAGTTCTAAGGTCTAGTTTGGTTCCTTCCTTGTCCCTCTGAATGTGGGTGACAGCCCTATGGTTGGGGCAGACTGAGGGGCCACTGGCAGTGGCACCAGGATTTATCCCTACTGCTTGTATTAGCTTTTTGGCAACCCACTCTTTGGATGTATCCCTTGCTCAGCCTAAATATAGTAGGGAGGGCCTTGAAGCTTACCTAAAGCAATGTGTCTTACTCTCTCCAAGGAGCGGATGGGTGTAACATGAGGGCCTGCTAGTTGGGGTGAGGAGAGTAGGTGGAGCGAACTGGAGGAGGGGAGGGAGTGGGAACTGGGATGGCATGTAAAATGAAAAATAATTGTCTGCTTTCTTTTTAAAAACATAAAATAACATACAGCGTCTTGTCTGGCTATGTAGGAGTTCTGGGGATCCCAGGTCAAGCCTTTGGTTTCACAGAAAGTACTCTACCAATTTGGCTTCTCTCTGAACCCCACTTGTATTATTTCCTTGTGCTAAACCTTTTTATTCAAATTCATAATGAAAAATATTTCAGCCACAAAGAAGAACAGTTACGTCATTTGCAGGTAAATGGATGCCCCTGGGGGGAAAAATCACATTAAGTGAAATAAAATAGTCTCAGACAACAAATGCTTCGACTTCACAGACATAGAAAAGTATGAACATTCTGAGGAAACGAAGTAGAAGTGAAACAGAGAAACAAAGAAGATTTTAGAGGAAGAAGGAAAGGAAAGGGGGCAGGGAGTCTGGGTGGGGCTTCTAGGAGTATGTACGAGTATGATCCTAGTACATTATATACATGCATGAAAATAGTCTAAGCAACAAAACATCTTCATCTAAAATAAGCGATATATTATAACTGAGAAATGAATGAATCCTTCTATAGGTGACAATTTTTGTATTACTACATATGTTCCTGTCTACAATACACATTTAAATGATAACACCACAATGCACACAAAAATATCACTTCTTACAACACCTGAATTCATCTATTAGAACCTTTCTTGGGGCAATGTTCTTTATTTCTAACAGAAAATAAGCCTCTTATTTGTCTCAGCTAACACAGCCCTTCAGGTACATGAACCTGCTACCATTTCTCCTCTCTGAGCTAAATCTCCAAATCTTCCTGAACCGCTTCCTGCATTAAGTGACTTCATAGCTGACTCCATCCTAACAGCTTCGCTTTAAATGCTCTCTCGTGTGCAAAAGTCAGTTTTAGAAAGTGGAAGGAAGCTCTCAAAGGTGCTACCTTCTTCCTTGTCTCTAGAACACAGAAGCACCCACCTCCCCCACTTCCTTTTACTGAGTGGGAGCCCTGAGGGCCTGCCGCCTGCAGAGCATAGACTGGATCGAGCGCAGGATGGGGCGGCATTTCTCATCATATTTTAGGAGGTCTCAGTGTTCTGGTCACATTGGATTGGCTATTGAGCCTTTGTCTGAAGACAATGGATAAAAAGCTTTTTTCTTAAAAAAAATGAAGCAACTGTCTCATCCATACATGCATTTTATTCAGATTTTGAGGTAACTATAGACTCATGTACAGTTTTCCTTATAATAACAAAGGACTCGGGCTATGGATGTGGGGTAAGAGCACTTGCTGTGTAAGCATGGGCACTTGAGTTTGGGTCTCCTACATCCAAGATCACTCAAAGTCAGGTGTAGCTGTGCAGGCCTTAACTCCAGGGCTGGAGGGATGGGTTGGCTGCTAGCCTTGCTGATAGGCCTTGGTTTTTAAGGGAATCAGGCCTGAGAGTGATAGAAGAGGAACTCAATGCCTTCCTCTGGCCTCCAATGGGCACTTTCACCCATCCACACAAATGCACATGCACATATAAAGACACACAGACACAGATTACAACATAGAGGTCCTATGAATCTGTTTCCAGAGTTCCCTGATAGCAAGAGCTCACAAAACTGTATGACATGCCAATCAAGATAATGGCATTAAAATAGTGAAAACACAGAAAATCTGTCACTGCAGGATGCCCCATTTGCCTTTTAATACTTAGTATCCACGTGGCCTCAAACTCATGTTCATTCTGGGAAGTTACTAAGCAATGCTTCATCCAATAATCTTACCACCATAAATGTTACAAATATGACCACACTGTAAATAGTGTGGATTGGTCTTTATCATTTAGCATGATCCTTTGCAGATTCAGAGCAGCATGTACCCCAGCATTCACCATATACCCCTTCCCACTGTATTTACCCCCTCCCATTGTAGTTACTCCTTCCCATTGTATTTACCCCTTCCCATTGTATTTACCCCCTCCCATTGTATTTATCCCTTCCCATTGTACTTACCCCTTCCCATTGTATTTACCCCCTCCCATTGTATTTATCCCTCCTATTGTATTTACCCTTCCCATTGTACTTACCCTTCCTATTGTACTTACCCCCTCCCATAGTATTTATCCCTTCCCATTGTACTTACCCCTTCCCATTGTATTTACCCCCTCCCATTGTATTTATCCCTTCCCATTGTACTTACCCCTTCCCATTGTATTTACCCCTTCTCATTGTATTTACCCCCTCTTATTGTATTTACCCCCTCCCATTGTACTTACTCCTTCCCATTGTACTTGCCTCTTTCCATTGTATTTGCCCCTTCCCATTGTATTTACCCCTTCCCATTGTACTTACCGCTTCCCATTGTACTTACCCCTTCCCATTGTACTTACCCCTTCCCATTGTATTTACCCCTTCCCATTGTATTTACCCCTTCCCATTGTATTTACCCCTTCCCATTTTACTTACCCCTTCCCATTGTATTTACCCCTCCTATTGTATTCTCCCCTTCCCATTGTATTTGCCCCTTCCCATTGTATTTACCTCTTCCCGTTGTACTTACCCCTTCCCATTGTGTTTACCCCTTCCCATTGTACTTATCCCTTCCCATTGTATTTGCCCCTTCTCATTGTATTTCTCCCTTCCCATTGTATTTACCCCCTCCCATTGTATTTACCCCTTCCCATTGTATTTAACCATTTTACTTACCCCTTCCCATTGTATTTACCCCTCCTATTGTATTCACCCCTTCCCATTGTATTTGCTTCTTCCCATTGTATTTACCCTTCCCATTGTATTTACCCCTCCTATTGTATTGACCCCTTTGCATTGTATTTACCCCTTCCCATTGTATTTGCCCCTTCCCATTGCATTTGCTCCTTCCCATTGTACTTACCCCTTCCCATTGTACTTACCCCTTCCCATTGTATTTGTCCCTTCCCATTGTATTCTTCCCCAGTATAGTAATCCAGAGTGTGCCCATACTTTGTCCATTCTTCACTGAAGAATAATTGGATTACCTATAGTTTATTGCTACTGGTTATGAAAATGATGTAAAATTGCATCAAGGCTTTTGTATGAATACTTTGAAAATTTTTTCACTTAAGTGCATACCAAAGAGTATAATACACAGACCATATGGTGATGGCATAAACACATTTAAGAACCAGCCAAAATGAATTCCATGGGAATGCAGGTTCCCATTCTTACCGAGCCTTGCAAGAGATCTGCTTTCCCCACGTCTCGAATGTACTTGGTGGCTTCACTGTTTATCACTTGTGAATTCCTGTAGCTGTGTACTGATCTCTCCCTATACTTTAATTTGCATTTCTCCACTGCCTAATGAGGCCAAACATCTTTCAGATGGTGATTTGCCATCTGAAGGTCCTTTGGGGGGAAATTCATTCTCCACATCCCAAGATAACTGATTGTTTACTTACTGTTGAGGTTTCAGGGTGGGTTCACACACAGGACACGGTCCTTTGGTTGTAAATGTTGTTTGAGTACTATTGCAGCATTGTTCTTCGGTTTCCCTGTCTCTGCTGGAGGAACACTTTCTGATGTGGATGAAGTCTGATTTATTTTTATGGATCTTGTACACTTTGCCAAGTTTTAGGTGCCAAAGATTTTCTGCCAAGGTTTGCTTATTAAAGTTTAATGGTTTCAAAAGGTTATTTTTCTCCACTGAACTGCTTTTAAGCATTTTTTAAAATCAGTTAGTGTGAGTTCCCTTTCTGTTGCATTGACCTACTCATCTGCTGCTGCCCCAGCAGCAGGCAAGTTACCGTAATAGGGTTGCGAGGAGTCCTGGAGAAGAGCAATAGTTGCCCCCCTGCCCCCTCATGCCTTTCCTTCCTTTTTGTTTTTTGTAATTTATTTTTAAAAAGTTGAATTATTATGGTTCTCTTGTATTTAAATATACATATAGGGATGGCCTTTGTAAGGCAGAACATCTGGCTGGTCCTGCAATAATAAACATTGCTCGTTACTCACATGTGGTTCTCTGGGAAGAGCAGAGCCTCTCCTCACTTCTGTGGTGCAGCTGTCCTTTATCTTTTGTTTAGGTCGATAGTTTTACATCAATGTCTAGTTTCCAGCATATGAAGTACTCTCTGTCTTTAGTTTATATTTAGGTATAAGTGCTAATTATTAGAGTGGTTACTGATATATGCAATTATTTTTTTCATATATTCTCACTCCAAGTACATCAAATATATTGATATTTTTATGTTTATCTTCAATTATCATTTAATTTAATAATTTAATACATTATATATTAAATTATACAACTCACTTTTCAATTCTCAGAGTATTTTGAAGATTCTTACTTATTATTCAGGTAATAATTTTGAACAGTCTTTACTTCACTCCCATTTTAGTAGAAAACAATCATTGCCATACCAGTAAACAAAGTGACATCCAGTGCATCGCAGAATATTTTATTTGCTATTATTGTGTGTGTACAGTGTGTATAGGGCCATGTATATGCATGGTACACATGTGGAGGTCAGAAGACAACTTTGTGAAGTCAGTTCTCTCCTTCCTCCTTCATGTGAGTTTTAGGGATCACACTTAGGTCTCCAGGGATGCGAGGAAAGATATTTTATCCACTGAGCTATCCAACTGGCCCTAGTCATAATATTTCATAGATGTTCTTTATCTAGAAGAGAAGTGCTTTCTGTTTTTAGTATTATGAGAGTGTTTTCTGGAGTAAGAAAGAGGTCAGTAAGTTTGAGAAAATGAACCCAGGGTCTTCTTGCACATGCTTGCTCAGAACTCTACCACTGACTTACATCCCTGCTCCTAAGAACTTTATCAAAGACTTGTGTTACATTGATATCATCAAATTTTCCCTTTTATCATGTTAATGTCTTGGCTTATCTTAAATGACTTTCAGATATTTAGTATTAAATCAATAAACATATCTGAGAAGAAGGACATCTCAATTCCAAATAGTATGGAATTGCTTTTACATGCTGCTGAATGTTTTGTAAATATTCTGTGTCTATATTTATAAAAACTGGTTCTCTCTCTCTTTCCCTCTCTCTCTCTCTTTCTCTCTCTGTCTCTCTGTATGTGTGTGTGTTTGCGTGTGAATGAGTGTGTGAATGTGTGTGTGTGTGCAGAAAGAGCATGTTTGAGTGAGTGTGTGTGGGTGAACGTTTGCCAGGGAGTTGTGATATTATGCAGATGTTGAAATTCAAGTCTTCTACTGAGCTTTCTTTGCTGTGCAATGGCCTGATTCCTCACTCCTGAGCCAGAGAAGAACCACACTCCCCAGGAGGTCTCCAGGACTCTGTGGGGGAGGACTCCGTGCTGCTGCTAGCCTTCAAATCCTAGCTTTGTACATGACCTTTCCTGTCACCATGTAATGTAATTGCCTCCTTATAGTTTCCAGGGGGTGGGTTTTCAGGCTCTGTGTATGAGGAAAGAATTTTTTGTGATATTTGATCGAACAAAGCAGTAATTTCCCAGAAGTTCTCTGACTTATTAGATTTCTCTTTTCACATCCCTTACTTCTGGAGAGCAGCCTCTCATGCTGGGAATGATGCAGATGGTTTTGTTTGTCTAGCTTTTGGTTGTTCTCAGCCAGCATTGACTTTTCCAGGTTCCATTTTCTTCAGCTCCAAGTTTGCTTTGTATGTTACAGAAAGAAGAGACCAAACCTTCCCTGCTATATTCTTCTCAGATCTCAAGGCCCCCATCAGGTCTGCTCAGGGCTCCTCAGTCTTCAAATTCTTCTTGTGCTCATCTGATTTATGTAGTCTAGAGTTTTCCTTGGTATTTAGTGAGAGGAATGTCAAAAAATATGTCTATTCCATCTGCTCTGAACCCATTGAAACCTAGCATTTTGTTGGTTTACCATGCACTGAGCACTTCCAGAAGGCAACTCACTGAATGTTCTCTTCAGTGTATTGCCTCTCAGAAAGGCGAAGGGTGTACCTGAGAAACAACTCGACAATTAAGAGAGTGCTGGCTGCTCTTGTAGAGGACCTGAGTTTGGTTTGCATCACCCACACTGGGCAGTTCACTATCACTTTTAATTCCAGCTCCAGGATTATTTAACAACCTCCTCTGGCCTCTGTAGGTACCTACACCAACATGCTTGTATGTGCAGGCATACAGACAATTAAAAAACAATATTCTTAAAAGAAAAGAAAGGTAGAGGATCTTGTCACAGACCATCGGATGGAGCACGAAGTATTTGTGATTTAATGCTCATGTGTAACCAAATTTCCATTCTCAATAAACTTGGTACTTTCCTTTAGTATTTTAGCACATTGTCTGAGCAGCCTAAACTTTCTAAAGGAGTGTAAGGTGTTTAATATTCTAATGTCAAAATAAGTGAATCTGACCAGTGGAGGAGATAGTTTTGTTAAAACCATAGAATTGAGAACAATAAACTCAAATGTTATTTGATTTATCTCAAATGATGACTATTTGACCTCAAAATGGAAGTCTCCTAGTCCAGATCTCTTTGCCCTATATTATCTTTCCTACCTTTAATAAAAGAGAAATTATTTAGTTGATTCATTACTGAGTGGAACATAGCTTAGTTTGTTCAGCAGTGTTAGAAAATGACAAAAATGTTTTGAAGGACCATGGATGCCTCAGAAGTCTGGTAGACCTTTACCCCAGTTTCCCAACCTTCTCTATGTTTCTCCTTTCATTCTCAGCTTCCAGAGTTAGCTGTGTGACAGTAGTCATACCTTTCTACTGAGGTGGCTTTTTAGGTAATTTACTTTTATCCGTAAGCGCAGAATCATTCATAGAAAGCATTTAAACTTTCTTTTATTAAGATTCTTTTGGTTAGGTGTGTATTTGTGTGTATGTTTGTGTGGGTATGTGCACATGAATGCAGGTGTATTCAGAGAAGGATAGAGGATACTAGATCTCCCAGAGTTTGAGTTAGAGATGGTTGTGAGCTGCCCAAAGTTGGTACTGGGAACTGAACTGAGGTCTCATGGAAGAACAGTGTTTATTCTTAAATTCTGAGCTGTCTCTTTAGGCACCACTAAACCTTTGGCCTTCTTTTTCCTATGGCATGTCCCATCCCTTAAATAAATATTTCAAGAAATAACATGTGTGGATAAGAAAAGGAAAACATAATCAATAAAACAATTATGAATGCTTGTAGAAAGTTATTTGTTTAAATAATTTCTTTTTTAAAAAATCCTTGTCCTTATGTTGAAAAAGAATTGGAAGTGATTATAAATATCATGCAAATTATCAGTCTCAATCTGATTTCTTCCCTGAACTTTCTCCAAAAAGTAAGAAAGAAAGAGGGAGAGAGAGAGAGAGGGAGAAAGGGAGGGAGGAAGACTAACCAATTACTTGGAAGAAGCTGTGTGTTTCTCATCAATTAAAAACATATGAGAAAAGAAATCTTATGCAGCCCTGCTTGAGAATTTTGCTTTTCCATGGAATTGGTTTATTTAACTGGAATTGATGTTAATGATGTTTGTTTTGGCCCCTTATCTCTTGTGAATTAAATGTTCAACAAATTTTAAAGATACATAGCAAAATTCATGCTCCCTTATTTTATGCCGTTTCTATTGCTTTTAAAGCATATATACACATATTGATCTATTTATATGTATATATATATGCAATTTTAATCTTTGGTAATTTCATACATGGATAATATATGTGTTTTGTTCTTTTTAATATAATACTTTAATAATCATTTTAGAATTTCTTGCAATGTTTCTTGATCATAATCACCTCCTCTCCTCTCCTAACACCCAACACTTCACCTTTTATCTTCCAGATTCCTTTTCCTTTAATTTTGTTAATTAGCCATTGATTCCAATTTGTGCTCCCCATAGAATCATGGTTGTGCACACAGTCAACCTATAGGGGTCACGACCTTAAGCAAACTGATTATCAGGATTCATCAGCTGTCACCAGCTCCTAAGTTAAGGCTGGGGCCTTGTGAGCTCCTCTTGTCTCCATGCAAGAACATTGACTGACTTGATCTCTGATTTGAACACTGAGGCGTGGCTCAGTGGTTTAATACATCCTAGTCTATGCAAAGCCTTGAATCCAATCTGTAGTATTACCAATAAATAACCAATATAAACACATACATTAAAGGATGCAAACAACACCAGATTCTTACATGGAGCACTGAGAGCTGTGTGGTGCGGTTCTCAGTCACACTAACAGCACAGTGTGGGGATGGGAAAGGGCTGGAAAGGCAGCACAGAGGTTAATAGTTCTTGCTGCAAAATCATGGACCTCATGACCAGGCATGTTAGAACCCCAGAACTCACCTAAAAAGCCGGACAGTTCTCAATACCGATTCTCGCCAACTCTGCGGGATTCTATGCCCTCTATCAGTCTTCTAGCCTCTGAGTGTACACAGGTGTGTGTATCCACCCCAACACACACATGTGTGCATACACTTACAGACATATACTCCTATAAATACATTTTTAAAAACAAGCATTATTTTAAAAAAGAGAGCAAGGTAATATGTACTGACTGTAGACTACACAATGGCCAAGACTCTTTTCAAGTAATCATTTAGAGAAAGCTTTCAAAACAGACAATATTCACTCAGATTTACACTCAGGAGAAAGCTGAGAATTTGAGAGATTGAACAGCTTGCATAGTGCTACACACTAATGGAAAAAAGCCGGATTCAAGCGGAGTTTAAAAAAACAACTCAGTGTTCTGTCAAATACGTTAAGCTTGTTGATCTCAACAACCAGCATGGGTTTAATAAATATGCATCTCAAGATTTGAAAGAAAAAGGAGAATGAGAAGAAAGCAAAATCTCCTTGAGGTGGAAGATGTAGGATACGCAGGGTTTTGATGCCTTTAGAGGAGAAATGTCAGACTTGGCAAGAGTCACAAACAGAACTCTCAACCCTGCAAGTATAAATGAGTGTGTTCAAGACAGAGAGGCAGTAGGAACCCGATGGAGCCTGTCATTATAGGATTGAGTTATAAACTGAGGAGAACACATTAGTTCCAATAGATGACAGTGGATCAGAGTCAAGGACCTTCATGAAGATCAACCTGGAGCCAGGACAGTTCTTCCGATTAGAATTGAATAAGGATGAAAGGGGACACTGATAACTGGAGAATTAATCCCCAGATGTGAGTGCTGACTGTGGGACAGCGAAGAATGGCTTACATGGCTAAATGATCCTAGGACCCAGGATGCAGTATGATGAAGAAACCTTTCATTTCTGTGACTCTGAACACAATATTTTCACAGTCTAATACCCAGTTTTAACATCAGGAAAAAGGGACTGTCTAGCAGACACTGTGATGTTGCTATAAAAATGGCATGGTGTCATGATATCATGCAAAAAAATATATGTACAGCCTTAAGACATATAGATTGTAGGTTGGATTCTTTGGATTTAATGTGTGGCCCAGGACAGTTCTTCATCAAACACGACCCAGATAAGCCAAAAAGTGGACCTTCATTTTGGAAAGGATCTGACCCTTAATAGGCTCCAAATCCCTCTGTGTTTACAGTCTTATATGATGGGTATACCTTTGAAGAAGGAGGGAGCAAGATTGCATTTGATGGTTCATCAGGGTTCCTCCATTTGGTGGCATACATTTGTTCTGAACCCTAAAATACAAGACTCTTCCATTCCATGCAGTCAGACAGCAAGTTTTGTGCTCTGAGAGTCGCAGGTGAAAACAGCTCAGCTATGCCTGTCACTGCAGGTGCCTTCTGCTGAGGCAGCTAGTGACACTGAAAACCCTAAGTAGGTCAGGTGCAAGCTCCCTGCAACTGCTGCAGACTGTGCAGCCTTCTGCTTTGCTTGTGGCATGAGGATCTTGGCTTCTCTGCTATCTTTGTGTCAGTTTGGGTGGGGTTCTTGTGAATGCAGTGATTAATGTGTTCTCCATGTCACCACCCCCCTTTTTAAATCAGAGTCTGCTTTCTGAACAGAACCTTCTTGTCTTTAAGACTCCAAAGTATCTTTTGGAATCTCCAAATACTGTAGTGCAATACTAGGCTTTGTTCTACCATCTATACAAAAAGAAAGAATGAAAATGCAGGAAATGAAGGGATTTCAGTGGTCAATAACCTACCAAATCCCTAGATTAAGGAACTGTGGAGAAATTGAGATCTCAGAGCAATTTTTGCTGTCTATTTTTCTGCAACTGAAAAAGTTTATAGAGGAACAGAAAGTTAATAGTTCAGTTTCTTTTAGGTTAGGCTGCCCTGATGTCTGTCTCTTTCCAATATGGCTGATACTTTCCAAAGGCAGGAAACAGAATTTATTTTAGTTTTCATTTGTTTTTTATTTTTTTAATGTGGTGGTTTGAATGAAAATAACCCTCATAGTGTCATGTGCTTGAGTACTTTGGGCCCAACCCGTGGAACATTTTGAGAAGAATTAGGAGGTTTGGCCTTGATGGTGGAGGTGTAGTATTGCTGGAGGAGGTATGTCACTGGGAGTCGTCTCTGATGTTTCAAAAGTCCGTATCATTCCAGTTAGCTCTCTCTCTCTTTCTCTCTCTCTCGTGTGGTTGTTGTCCCAACATGTAAGCTCTTAGCTACTGCTCCAGAGCCATGCTTGCCTGCCTGATGTCATGATGGTCATGGACCAAGCTGCTAAAATTGTGATCAAGTTCCCAATAAACTTGTTGTTTTATAAATTGCCCTGGTATGGTATCTTTAAATATCAATAGAAAAATAACTACGACAATTTGTGTCTATGCTGTGTGTGTCACTTGTGTGGATGCCTGCAATAGCCAGAAGAAGGCATTTTGATTGCCTGGAACATGACTTACCAGCTCTTGTAAACCACTCAGCATGGGTGCTTGAAACTGGTCTCAGGTCTTGAGGAAGAATAAAAAGCTATCTTAACAGATGAGTGATTTCTCAAGCCCTGAGAACAAAATTTGTTGAAATTCTCTTTCACGGGTTGGGATGGTGCACAATTGGTAGAGGTCTTACATAGCATGTAGAGCATCCCTTTATTTAATCCCCAATACTCCATAAACCATGGAAGATGGGGTACCCTATAATCCCCAGCACTGGGGAGGTAGAGATAGGACAGCTAACTGTTCGTGATCATATTTGGCTACATAGTTAGTCTGAAGATAATAACCTGGGAAAATGAGACCCTGTCCCAGAGGAAAACAACTCTTTCAAGATTGTTTTACCCAACTTTCTGTGATTGTGACAGATGTCTGAGATAACCAACTTATGAAGAGAAAGGACTTACTGTGCTCAATGTTGGCATTCCTCTTGGTGTCTTGCCCTACTCACTCAGGTATCTGTAAGGTACACATGACACTGGGAGTGAGTGGAGGAGGAAACTTCTCACTTTTTGGCTGAGAAACAGAAGAGAGAAATGAAGGATCTGGGTCTTTTGATCTCCCTTCAGGGCAACTCCTTCCACTACTGTTTATGAAAGAGCTACCACCAAATCTCGTCTCTTAAAAATTCAAAACTCTCTCAATAGATTGACTATGAGTACCAGATTTTAAAATATGAGTATGTGGGAGGACACCTTAGAGCCAAGCACACAGGCAGGCTCCTTCTTTACTGATAGCACCAAATGTTGTCTACATGGCAGTTTCCAAGACTCACAATAGAGAGGTATTCTCATGGCCCACAGTCTCTCCTTCCTTCTCTCACTGGTATTTCCTCCTGAATGAAGATATTTTTTCCCATTCGTTTTTGTCCATTCTCCCTAAATTAGGTGCATACAAATCCTCTTTATAACTTGTGTTTCTGAATGCTGCTAGTGATATAAGGCTTTACTGTGGTGAGTGTGTGTGTGTGTGTGTGTGTGTGTGTGTGTGTCTGTGTGTGTGTGTGTGTGTGTGTGTGTGTAAGTCATAGACAACCTTGAGTGTTGCTCCTCAGGTTTCTTCTGCTTTGTGGTTAAGGCAGAGTTTTTCATTGACCTAGAACTTCATAGAGTAGGCTAGTCTACCTGGTCAGAGAGCTGCAAGAGTTCTGCCTGCCTTTATACCCATCTTACCATTTCTGGGTTTACAAAAGCAGGTTACCTTGCTGCTTTTTATGTGTGATCTGGGCATTAAATTCAGGCCCTTATGCTTGTGAGATAAGTGCTTTCCTTACCCATCTCCCCACACTTCTTACTGCCTTGTGAATCCTCTGCCTTCCTAACTGCCATAGAACTGACGTCTCTTATTTAGTCTGAAAGTCTGTAGCGCCTGGAAGAGCTATGGCACCTCATGCAGTTCAGGCAGTTTGAGAATGGAAAGAGGAATCAATAACTCCACTCATGGATATCGTTGTATATATTAAATGGTTGAGAAATAACACAGTAAATAAAGCAAGAATTGTTAACCCTTGTGATTACAGAGATCACTTCCACTAAAGTATTTCCAAGCCTGTGCATTTAATTACCCACCATATTCAGGCAGCAGCATAATGGAAACTGAACTTGAATTTGCCATTTGAACAACATATACTCACTTCCAAATATAACTTGTCTCCCCTTAGCCCACTAAGCACCTGGCCATGTGGACTTCCTGGGTCTTTCATGAGTGTCCTTAGATTATGTGTAATATGACTTTATGTCCCTTCTCAGTGAAAAGCGTAATTTCCCCAAGACAATTCTTGTTGACAAGTGGGAAATAGGTTAAAGCAAGGAGGACTTTGGGCACAACAACAAATTCAGCACTCACAGAAGGGTGGATCTTACAAACTCATTCCATTGTGTTCATGGTTTATTTTTTTAATTTCATAGCTGATATTACACTAGAAGTTGTAGTATTTATTGACTACATTATGGTTCATGATGTCAGAGAAGTCTTAGTTGGAATATTATTCTTTCTCTAAAAAATAACATTTATTTTCTGTTTGTGTGTATGCATGCATAAGTGGGACGTTTGTACACCATGCTGTATGTGTGGAGGTCAGAGAATGACCTTCGGGAGTCAGTTCTCACCTTCCACCTTGCTGAGGCAGTTTCTTCCCTGTTCTTTCTACCCCGTGTTACACTCCAGGCTACCTTGGTCCTGAACTTGTAGATGATTATTCTCTCTCTGCCTCCTATATCCATAGTAGTGCTGGGATTGCCGATACATGCCATCACATCCGGCATTTTCAAATAATTCTGGGGATCAAACTCCTGTTAAAAAACTTATTCCTAGGTGCCAAGTCGTCTTTCCATGTTCCAAAACTCATTATTCAACAACTGTCTACACAAAACTGTGTCTGCAACTCGTTGCTACTCTCACTATCTTCATACTATACACTATGTACTGTGCTCATTATACTCTTTGAGCTCAAGGTGACTGGTGATTACATTTCTTCTCCATCTTAGGAGTTGGAGGCAGCTAGGTGAGGTGGGTTTGGCTCATATTCAAAGTATTATATAAAATTATCAACGGATATATAATAAAAATAAAGAATAGATAAATAAAATATTAATATTGTGCAGTGTTGCTATGTGCTTAAAGAAATGTCTTGTCTTTTCTGATATTCCCACTTTAATCTGTGAAGTAGAAAATAAGGACAGCTACCCAGGAGCTCATGGTGAGAAACAGTAAACATATGAAGCCCTCAGAAGAGACGATATTTGACCAGTATTCCATAGGCATTCCTAATAGTCATTATTCCTGTTACCTTCTGTATTCTTTTGACTTGCATTTAGCTTCATTCTTTTTGTCTGTGTGTAAGATATGGATGTGGGGGGGTGAAAGAGGGAGAGAGATAGACAGAGAGATAGAGGGACAGAGAGACAGAGAGAGAGAGTGCAGGCAGGGGTCAGAAGAAGCTTCAGGTGTGGTCCTTTCCTCCCACCTAGTTTAAGGTGGGTTTATCCTTGTTCAGTGCTGCAAAGGCCAGGCAAGCAGACAGGTGAGGTCTGGAAAAACCTACTGTCTCCAGTAGGCGTGTGCTGGGATAGCAAACATTGACCCTGATGTACAGACTGTTGGACTTGAGTTTTGCAGGAGGGATGAGTTTAATGTGCCCACAGCTGCAGCTCTGTACTCATTAGTGGGAAGGTCTCAGAGGATGCCCAAATCCCAGGGATCTCATAGAATGTGTTTGCTTCAGCATGTGAGATAAGAGGAATTTTTATTTTAAGAGAGGTGTGCACATGTAGGCACATTAAACAGTAGAACACATTTGACAATGTCAATGAAATGCAAAACATAGTCGCAGTTGATATATGATCTTCAAATATTCATTTCCATGTCTTTATTATCTGATGACTGGAAAATGGGTCAAGTGCTTACATCAAACTTGAAGACTGGGGTTGGAATCCCCATTAAATATGGCTGCCTGTCCATAATCCCAACCTGCAGAGAAGATTCATAGGGTGAACTGGCTACCTGAACCAGCTGAATTGGTTTAACCTGAGTTTAATTAAGAGATTCTATTTTAATGTATGAGAAGAGATCAATCTAGGAATACAAATGGCATAAATTGCCGGCCTCCATATGAATACACATGAATAAAAACCACACACACACACACACACACACACACACACACACACACACACACACACACACACATAAAGGGAGAGAGAGAAGAAAAACAAAACAAAACAAACAAACACAAGGAAGACTTCATATTCTTATTCCCTGGCTCTTGTCCCCTTACATGGACATAATAGAGGGCAAACATAGTGGGCCCTCAGACAACAGTGGTGACAGCCCTGTGCTCACATGCCAGCATGATGTGCTTTTCGGCGCATCACCATCTGTGTGCTGATTGTTACTGATATCACAGCCTCAGAGTCAGAAACTCTGCAGAAGCAACTAAAAAAATGGGAAAAACAAGTTGTAAGCCCAAGCATTCCGATGGAAGAGACGCTTCCTCACTTGAGTACCTTGGGCTAATAGAAAGCTAATAGATGGCATATACAATGTGGTGTAGATAAACACTGGATATTGAGTAGCTGAAAATTAACTGAGGAGACAGAATGTCTGGTGAATTGTAAGAGCCTTGGCACAATGAATCAAAGAAAACTGAATTGTTAGAAAGGATGGTGCAATTGCACACACTTGTGTTGTGTTGTGTGTTCATCTGTGTCTGTGTGCCCATGTAGGTCAAAGGTCATAATATGTGGTTATTGCTCCTCAAGAGACTCTAAAGTCGATTTTTAAGACAGAGCCTCTCATTGAGGCCTGGGGCTCATTTAATAGGTCAGACCGGTGGCTAATGGGACCCAGGGATTCTTCTCTTGATCCTTTCCTGATGATGGGTTTACAAGCTTGCCTTCTACAAGGATGCTAATGATTGACACAGGTTCATAATCTTACAAAGCAAATACTTTCCTGTCTGGATTATCTCCCTAGCTAAGAATTATTTTTTTTCTACAGCAAAGACCATGTATGTCCACTGCCTTTCTCTCCTAGAGTACGATGACAGTTGATATTTGAGGGGCTACACAGAAGAACCCAGAGCCACTATACATAGACTCGAGGTTTCCTTTAGTAGACGAGCAGGATAAGTGTGCCTGAGGCCTCAGTTCGTTCTCAAGCACTCTAGAGGTAGAGAGACAGAGAACAACGTACAGAGATAGAGACAGGAGAAGAGACACAGGGGTACAGAGACAAACAGAGATAGATGGTGAGAAAGAGAGAGAAACCTGGGGTCACTCTCTGGTATCCAGGATAGGCAGAGGCAGAAACAGTGAAGGAGATAAATACACAGAGACTGGGCTTCAATTTCCAGTACCTGAGAGACACAGAGACAAAGGCAGAGACAGTGAGAGAGAGAGAGAGACAGACAGACTGACTGACAGTCAGGCAAGGATGAAAAGAAAAACATGGAAATAGAAACCAAAAGACCTGGGTTTAATTTATAGTACCTATGAAAAACAGGGAGGGGGAGACGGAGGAGGGAAAGAGAGAAAGAGACAGCGAGAAGGAGACAGATCAGCTCTGGTTCATTGTTAGTACCAAAGAGAGTCAAGGAGGTAGAAAAAAATCATGATTCTTGTTTTACAATTGGCATGCTTTTGAGTCAGCGGGACTGCAAATCACAATAAAAGAGACTCTTGGCATGTCCCAGGAGCTCCTCTCTTCCTATCACCTATACTTGAGTTACAAAGTGGCAGGTCCCACAGAACTCAGCAACAGCAAGTCCACAAGATAATCAGAGGGGAGACATAAGAAAATCCCCAAATGAGTTACTGTAATGATGCCCAGTCTAGTGTAAACGATTGCTGATGGTCACCTGTTGCAAGCCTCACCGGCTTTCACTGCCGTACTAAATGGTAGTACTTTGTCCTCATAAACACATCCTCATTTGATTGACTGAAATAATGAAGAAAAAGCAGATAGCTTTCTTCATGTAGCATTCCCTCTGTATATATGGGCTCTCCATATATGTATTTAACTGACTGCGAATTAGAAATATTCAGAAAATATCTTTTGGTTAGTGGGATGTATGACTGTCTTTATAACACTAGGGTTTCTAAGGTAAAAACATCACTAGTTTGGGGCTATATGATGAGATACCATCCCTCCACAGATATACTTGCAAAAAACAAACAAAAGCTAGAGGTTGCATCTATATTAAACATGCTTCCTTTCCTCTTCTTTCCCCACTTCTCTTCCTCTTTATTACTCACACTCCCTATATACTATAACAACTATTCATAAAACTCTATTTTATGTACTAGTAATTAGTGCAAAGATCATTTAAAATGCACATCAGGATGTGTGTAGGGTTTTCTAATGTATATATATATGTCAGCATGGACATGGCAGGATAGATATACAGAAGCCAGAGGGTATTCTAGTTGTATTTTTGTGCTGACCAAAAGCAACTTTGGCAAGAAGAGGGTTTATTTGTATTTGTAACTGAGGTCACAGACCATTATTGGAGAGAAGTCAGAGCAGCAACTGCAAAAGGAACTTGAGTGCAGGTATGATTGCTACTCCACACAGTATTGCCTGCAAACACAGCAAAGAGGCGAGGCACATCAGGAATCATGGAGTATACAGCTTGCTAACTGATGTGGAGACATTGTTATACTCAGATAACTTTCTTTTACAGCTTTAGAGCACCTGCTAGGAACAGTGTTGCCCATCGTGATCTCACTTTTCTACAACAATTGATCAACACAACTGCCCACAGTCCTGCTTATTTAGGCAACTCAACAATTGAGGCTTTCCTCTCATATGACTTTAGGACAGCTGAAAACTAAAGTTAAAGAAGACAGAGGACCAACCCTTTTGTGCTAGTCCTTCACCTTGTTTGAGAGAATATCTCTTTGTTGTACACTGCTGTGCATGACTCTTGCTCCAGTCCATTATCTTCTGAGAGTTCTTGTGTTTCTTCCTCACATCTGACCATGAAACAGTGACATTACAGATGTGCATTGCCACATCTGGCTTTTACGTGGGTTTTGGTTATCCAAATCCAAGACCCCATGCCTGTGAGGTGAGGGTTTTATACACTGAGACATCTTCCCTGTCTGCTAACATGGAAATATTGAGGCATTGTGTAAAGGACATGAACTCCTGACTGAATTGCTATCTTGGAACCACTACAGATATGGAGGGACAATGTACTAAACAAGGGACAATGTACTAAACAAGAGATATAGACTTTAGTCTGAAACCCAGACTCTCTGGTATCAGATTCTACAAACATAAAAGGAATCCTTCATTGCCTTTGTGTTTATTGCTCACCTCTAAGTAGATATCAATACCTGGGCATGTCAACTTGGAACATCACAGTTGGAAAACAGCAAAAAAAAAAAATCATAGCAATTACAAGTAGGAAAGCATGAAGAAAAACAAAGGGATGTGCTTAAAAGAGATTTCAAAATATTCACCAGCATTTTGGACCCAGATCTTAGCACTGATGTGGGATTCCTCTCTGTATGCTATAAATATCATTGGTTAATAAACAACTACTGTGGACCTATAGCAGGGCAGAACTTAGCTAGGTGGGGAAAACTAAACTGAATGCTGGAAGAAAGGAGGTGGAGTAAGAAAGAAGCCATGAAGCATTGTTGCACACAGATACCAGAACTTTAGCAGGTAAGCCACAGCCTCGTGGCAATACACAGATTGCTAGAAATGGGTTAAATTAAGATGTAAGAGTTAGCCAATAAGAAGCTAGAGCTAATGGACCAAGCAGTACTTTAAATAACATAGTTTCTGTGTGATTATTTTGCGTCTGAGCTACTGGGTGGCCAGGACACCTTACTAGAACAATGCAAGTCTAACAAACAATGCACACACAGGTACATGTAGACAGAGGCTGCTTGTTTGTTTCCTTGCTACCCAGACCCAAGATAATCACACAGAAACTGTATTAATTGCAGCACTGCTTCATCAATGACTCTAGCATATTCCTAGCTCACTCTTACATCTAAAAATAACCCATTTCTCTTAATCTGTGAATCACCACGAGATTGTGACCTACCAGCATGTTTCCAGCAGGCATCTTTCTCCTTTGGTAGCTACATGGCATCTCCCTGACTCCACCTTCTTTCCTCCTCTACCTGCTTAGAATTCCCACCTTACTCTATTCCTCCCTGTCATAGGCCAAAGCATCTTTATTCAATAACCAATAAAAGCAACACATATACAGAAGGACTTCCCACATCAGGTACAGACATCATAAACACACACAGACAGACTGCATCCCAAGCACTATTATGGTTTCCCTTTAACATATCATCTCACGTAAGTGTAGAAGCTCAAAAGTAAATCTAGATAGAATTTTTCTGTACCCTTATCTATAGATTTCCCCCAAATTTAATACAAAATTAAAAGGTTATTTAATTTATTTCTTCACTGACTTTAGTCTTTTCAACCCAAGCACCCAACTGTCTCCAGGTTGTGCCCGCATAGCCATGATCCTGATGTTTGAACTCACACAGAACTGCAAGCTGGCTGTGTAAATGCCTGCACCATGCTGCTCATTTACACAAGGCCTCTCACAAGGGATTTTGATTTTCTGAGTCATGCATTCTAGTTAGAGGACCAGCAGTTTAGGTTCATATCAGCAATTGTGTCTTCATGCCTGACATTCATGTCACATTGCTTTATCTCCACTGTACCATTTGCGAAACAGAGAAGACTTTAATGCTCATTGGCGATGTTAAATACAACCATGACCTCTGTATCAGTTTCATTCTTTCCAAACACTGAGCTTCCAGATCTCTCTATTACTACTGTCAGAATTAAATATTGAGGAAACAGAAACTATGGAGGAAGAAAATGACCTTTGAGTTTTCTGTTGCAGATATTAAAGATTTTGTACAGGCATAGGACCTAGTCTAATCCCTGGAGCCACTTTTCAAAGAAATGTAAAACAAAATACGTAACCCTCTCTTTGAAATAGATGAAGAAACTACCAGCTAAAATTGCTGAATAATGCAGTAAAGATATGAAATTTTCCTCAGGGGACAATTACACCCTGGTCTCTGGGTGACTTTGTAGATAAAAAGAGCACAGGGCCAAAAGCTAAGTGGTATATCTACTGGTTTTTTGGCCTCTCCACAGGTAAGCCAGAGTGGTTTGATTTTAGGGATCATATTGAAATAATAGAAAGTGAAGTTGCAGAGACAGAGCAGAGAGCAGTGAGAAAGCTACATTCAATATGTCTTTCTCTCTGTCCTCACATTAATTCAAATGAGGAGCTGGCCCAATGCTATCATTTCAATGTAAAATCTTCTGCTTTTGAGCAAATCTGCTCACTCTATGTGTACCATGAATGTGCCTCCCATTCCTGGGGCCTTTTACCTGAAAAACACATTCACCTTCCCAAAGTTTCAATCCACACACCTAAAGCTTTTCTTTAAAATGTTACTACCTTCAGAAGACTATTTTGAGGATAAATGAGATAACTTTGGAAAAGGTCTGAGGTCCATGTCTTCAATGTCCATGATAAATGTTAAGTCAAGTAATCAGTGCTGCAGAGACTACTCAGAGAAGAAAGTGCTTGTCATGCTAGCTAGAGAACATGGTTTTGAATCCCTAGGACCTACAGAACTGGGACATATAGCACTTATTTCTAACCACAGATTTCTTGTGGCAAAAGGTGAGGCAAAGACTCCTCCTGGAAGTTCACAGGCCAGGAGCCTGGTACACACAGGAGACTGTGACACAAGCAAGGTGCACAGTGGACAAGGCCTATGTCTGGCCTGTCTGTCCTCTGACCTACACACCACACACACACAGACACACACAGCAGAGCACATTTGGCACTGGAGGAGTGTTTTGTATAATTAGAGTCCAGGCACCTATGGAATGTGTATGCTACGTGCAAATACAGGGATCCCAAGCTTTATTAGTGTGCTGAGCACCACAATTAGGGCATGGAACTTGGAGGAGAATGACTGTTGTGATCAAGAATATTCCATATATGTGTGTCTTGTGCAAATGTACAGTTGATGTACAAGATACATTTATGGAGATATAAATGTAAGAGTTATTTGCTACAGGATTCAGTCAAATCTATGACAAAGTACAGTGATATTCTAGGACCAGTTTACCCTCTTGACCACACCTTCAGTGTGGGTGGAAGTCATGGTGAGGATAGGCTCTGTGTTGATGTATCAGATAGCATCATGAGAAGAAGCACCCATGCACCAGGCTTGACACCACTTTCAAGCCATTGTTTCATGCAAAAGGACAGAGATATCCATCTTCATGATAATTTGGTACTTTGAGTAAGATTAGTTTAGTTTTTTATTTCTTAGTATTAATACACAAAAATGTTTGTAATGGTACTTGAAAGTCTCCTGACTGCTTAGGAGGTGGCTCAACAATTAAAACAGTTTCTGTTTAAGGTAGAAAACAAAAATCTTAATACCTAGAGCCCAGATAAAAGTCAAACAGGCATGGCAGCCCACCTTTGCTTGCATCCTTTGACAGCAGGTGAGGGATTTCAAGGAGACTAGCCGTATAGGGACGTCAGGGTTTCAGAGGCCCTGACTCAAAGAATAGCTGAAGAATGATTGAGGTAGATCCCCCTCATCAACTTTGGGCCTGTAAACACATGTGAACAAATGTGCATTCCCAGCTAGTCCCAAGTATACACACAAACACAAGCATATTCACGCAAACCACACATACATACTCGAAAGTAAGAATAGACAAATAAGTCTCTGAGTATCTTTACTCTCAAACAAACCAGGCACCCACTTTCCAGGTCACTCTGTGGCATTCAGGAATGCTCTGCATTTTTCCATACATGCAAAGGCAACTCTTCTTTCAATACAAGTATATTCATATACTTAAACAGTTTAAACATTGAGATTTTCCCACATAAGAGTATATCATAGTAAATTTCTCAGATCAGGAAATAAAAACCTTCATTTCTTTTAAAGATGCATGATATCAAATTGTGTGGTCTTATCATAATTTCTCTCAATCTGTCTTCAATCAATGGGCATGTAGGTTGTCACTAATTACTATTATTAAAATATTATGAGCTGAAGAAAGCTCAGACAGCAATGTGTTTGCTGCACAATCATGAGAAGCCAAATTAAATTCCAAGGTAAAAACCTGGGTATGATGTCAATGGTTGTAACCCTAATTCTGGTGAGATAGAGGAGTGTCCCTATGCTTGCTAGGTAGGCATAATTGCCTATCTGTGAAAGACTCTCTTCCAAAATCTAGAGTAGACAGCACCTGATGAACAACAGCCAAGGTTGACCTCTGGCTTCTGCATTCACATATGTCTATAAACTTACGCAGATAGATGATAGATGAAAGAAAGAAAGATAGGTTGATAGATAGATGATAGATGATAAATAATAGTTCAGTAAGTGTCTTTGCACACTTAGCATTACGCAAATATTTGAATACATATGTAAGAAATTCTGGAAGCAAGATTAATGAAACAAAACACACACGAATACTGGTCATACTTGCAAGTATTCAGATATGTGGCCTAAGGTTCAGACAAAGACTCTGTCTCAAAGAAGTAGGTGGAGAATGGAAGAAGAAGATATTTGTATCCTCTCCCATCCATTTCCACTGTACACCCTGTACACACTCATATACATTCTCAGTAAACTTGCACCTTGCCCATTCAGCTAGGCCAGCGGGCCAGTAATGCCCAAGGGTTTCCCTGTTCCCACTTTTATAAAGCAAGAACTACAGACACATATTGCCCTGCCCAGCAGTTTTTTACACAGATGCTGGGGATTGAACTCAGGTCCTCATGCATGGTGATAAAGGGGAATTACTGACTGAGTGTGAAGGGTAGTTTTGTTAACTTGATTTATGATGGAGTGGCTAGATTAGCTTGACCTGCAGGCCTGTGTGTGAGGAATTATTCTCATTATATTAATTGAGGTTAAAAGGTCTGCCTTCTGACTGCTGTGGGTGGCATCATTCCCTAGCAGGAGAGCTGGAACCTATAAGACAACCCTTCAAAACAACAACAACAAAAAAAAAAACAAAATAACAAAATAACAAGCTGGTCTCTGCTCTTGACTGAATGTAATATGAACTGTTTCTTTAGCTCCTGTAGCTGCGACTTCCCTTCTATAGTGGACTATAAGCTGAAATCATGAGCTTTTAAAAATAAGCCCTTCCTCTAAGTCACTTTTGTCAGGATATGGTATCACAGCAGCAATAAACAAAACTAGGGCATCAAGCTACATCCTCAGCCTTGATTCATGATTTCCTTTAATCTTCACAGGAAATACTTTAGTATGTTTCTTTTGTTTTAACTGCATTAGGGAGCTATTGGCTGAAGCTAAGATCATCTATATTTGTTTTTAAACTTTTACTATGAAGAGAAAAAGTTAAAACAAATATGCAGATTTCTTTATAAAAATGCAAAATTTTATGTATTAATGTTTGACCCACATGTAATGTGTGTGCACTGTGTGTGTGTGTGCTCTGTGTGTTTGCTGTATATACAGAGGCCAAAAGAAAGAACTGGGTCCCAGGAATTGAAGTCACAGACAGCTGTGAGTCAGCATGTGGGTACTGGGAACTGAATTTGGGTGCTCTGGAAGAGAAGGCAGCACTCTTAACCACTGAGCCATCTCTCTAGTTCCTTATATGGTTTCCTTAATGTCCTCCTATTTTACCTCTTTCCCAGTCCTTGCCAATTTGTAGTCCTGTTGTCTTAAGTCTGATGTGGAGGGTATAATTACTCTACCCCCACTCTATAACAAAACACCCAACATCGCATATGTGTGGTCATTAGCTTTCTTGTCATGACAACTATCAAAGTAATTATCAGATAGAGAAAAGTTCTATGGGGTATCAGCTCATAGTCGATCTCCCCTGTTGCTCTGCGATATTCCAAGAAGAAAACCAAAGGTCACTGTGATCCTATTAGTTTCATTAAGGTCACATGCTCCATGACTGCAAGATTCCTAACTAGGTTGCACTCCCCAAGGCTTCCAGTACCTTCCAATAGCACTATGGTTTGGAACCTAACTTTTAATACAGGGCTTTTGAAAACATTCCAAATGCTTCAAAGTAGTATATACAATAAATAAATAAAGTTTTTTACTTCATAGTCAAGAAGTCCAAGTGAAGGCAGCTACACTGGTTTTGGGTCTTGTGAGGGCCTCATGATGGCATCCTGGGGAAATGCAGGCAATATGGAGAGATGGCAAATCAGGAAGCTGGAACCTGGTGTTGCAGAGGGGGAGTCAGCACTGCTCTATTATAAGTATTCAATCTCGAGAGCTGGGACCACATGAATACCATTTACATCTCCTTGTAAGACAGTGCCCCAATGGCTGAAATACTCCCCTGAAGCTTCAGTCTTCACCATTCACCACCACTCAGGTAACTTTTCCAAAGCAGGGAGTTTTCATGAGTAGCTTAGAAACCTCTGATCACCAACTATATTGAGCTCTCCAGCAAAGGAATATCCCTCTCCAACAAAGTAACCAGGTACTGCTGCTGCTGGGAGCAACAATTTGGCAAACCTTAGCCAGTTTGTTTTGTGGTCAAACACATCCCAGAATGTACTGAGAACTAGAGGTAGTACACTAATCCAGCCTGAATTATATGCATAGTTGAGTGTGTAAATGTTTAAAATCGGGTGCATTGTGGGAAAATGCTACATGTCCATTGAGCAAAGAATTCTATAGCCTCTTGATCAAGACAGAAAACTACCCACATGTTGCCTCTTAGTGTAGAAATACGCTGTTTAGGGGGAGACCACCAAGACCAACAAGGAAAGCCAGTCTAGAAAAGCCTAAGTCTTTGACAAGGTGGTTCCGGATAAACCTAATCCAAACCTGAGTGAATACCATCCATCGTGACCTAAGGAGCACCCCTTCAAAGCCAATACATAGCCCAAGATGTAAAATCACTAGAGATGACGGTCATACTTCACGGCACACATGAACGGCCTTGTCCAAACCTGAAAGCATTCTGGTTTTCTTAGAGAGGTGCCATGGGAAGCTATGTGTGTGATCCAGGACATAGAAGTAACTTTCAGGTTACAAGTGTGAGCAAACATGGAACTCTTATTATTTGTTGTTTATTTCCTAGACTGCTTTTCTACTGTTTTGCATGCTTTTTCTTATTGATATTAGATTTTCAAAAACATTTTGTGCTTGGTTTTGTCAGTTGGCATAATATACTTTCCTCTTTCATATATCAATGAATGCAAAGGAGACATGTGAACATTTAATTCAAGACTGATAGTTAAAACAGAAGGAAGGGAAAAAAGTCTCCCCTATGTATTAGACATAATGTTAAGCTTGACATGTTACGTAAACCAAATGATTCTTCATCATTCTGTTAAGAATTCAGCACTGTAGGTGGTAAATCAGTTTTCTTTAAACACATATTGAAAAGTAAAATTAGAAAAGTAAAGTCAGGTAATGAACTAACTAATGTTGGTATAAGCAGAACACACCTTGACAAAACAAACTTCACATTAACCACTAATATATAAAATACAGGTTTTTGTAATAATGGACTAATATAAATTATAATAACAATAATTATATTTGTTAGCAATATGATTCAAAAAACCCAACATTGTATATTGTCAATATATACCTAGTATTGAAAACACATGCACAGTGTCTTGGTGGAGGGGAAACTGGGAAATCCAGGAAGTCAGTGGTTTATTCCTGCTTTTACCCATCCCCTACAGGGACAACAACCATGCTCATCAGTGAGGGAAGGGAAACATCAGAGTTTGGCTGCTGTAGCTTTCAGCCCTGCTCTGACTTTCAGCTGCCTGGTGATGGTGGGAAGGGCTGGACACTGGATGGTGACCCCGTCTCATGAATGAGCACTGTCTTCCATTGCAGGCAGCAGTGACAGCAGCATTGCAAGGCACTGCCTGCAGGAATTTCACTACAGTGGCCAATGGCAGGGCAAGATGAGTCCATCTCCTTCACCATAGTAGGTGAGGAAGGCTGCGAGAGCGTAGGTTCAGATGCATGAGATGCTGAGATACAAAAGTCTGCGGGAGGGGTCCAGGATAAAGGAGCAAGAGGAGTGATGGGGAAGGAAGGAGGAGGGGAGGAAATACACTTACATTGGTGGAGAGGATTCCCTCCTGCAGGAAGGATGCTGTAAGGGTAAGGGTCAGGGGGTAAGGGAGGAGAGGGTTGGGAGGAACTGCAACAGTGGTCAAATAAATCTTCATTTGTATCAGATCTCACCTCAGCAACTGTGCAAATTGGGTGGAGGATTTGTTCAAATGAGCTGGGACTTAGAGGGCGAAGGATCAGACAGGAGTGCCAAAGGAGTTGAAACAGTGTGGGTGGGTTTGTAAGAGAAGGCAGAGGGTCAGACATGATGGAGGGTTCAGCTGCCGCCTTGGCCAAGGCAATGGAAGAATGGCAAAGAGGCAAGTTAAAAGTACAAAAGAGCAGGGACATGGTGCATCCAGTCCATGCAGCACTTGTCCAGTGGGAGAGGCAGGGAAGACTGAAGGGCAATGCTGGCTGCTAACACCTGCCTCTTGTGATCCAAGGCAGCTACATTATGATCTGCGGCCTGGTTGTCTGTTGAATATTTGACAAAATGCCAGAGTTTTTCCATGCCACTATGAGGATGCTTGGCAAGTGGGAGCAGGTCACCCTTATTCCTGCAGTGCGTGGCAAAGGTAGTAGAGGTGGGAGGCTTGTCTCTCACTTTGCAGGTGGGCTAGGGGTGAACCCTGCTCCAGGTGCTCTAACACAGGGCTTTTCTTCCTGTTACTGCTTCCCTGGTCTCTGGGAAGGTAGATTTGTGACAGCTCTGTGCGATAGAATGGCTTGCTAGATGTGGAACTTTGTTGACTGGGACAGGCTAGCCAGCACATGCCCAGCTGGCTACCCAGTATTTAGGAGGCCTGGTGGAAGACTGTGCCTAGCAAGGCGTCTCATGTAAAGGAGAGTGTCCTTTGCAGCCAAGGTTTCAAGTGATGTCACTAGCTCTTTATACCATCTCTTACTGGCCTTTTGTTTCCTCCCCTCCTCCTCCACCCATCCTCCCCTACTTCTCTTTTTTCTCTTCTTCCATCTCTTTTTCCTCTTTCTCCTCCCTATCTCTCCCTCTTCTCCCTTCTCCCCCACTCCTCCTTTTTCTTTTCTGACTTGAGTTCTTCTTTAACCTGCAACACAGTGTTTCTTAGGCTAGGAAAGTGGATTTGAGCCTATGTCCTGGGTTCCACATACTGAGCCATCTGTGGGGTCCAGAAGTCATAACAGGGCACTTTTACCATGGATGGGATATTCTCTGAGTTTGAGTAAGCTAGAACATGAAGGAGTTGTAATTATAACCATAGTGTCCAAGATTTTCCTGGCCTAGTATTCTCATAAAATGCCTGATTATGATTCCTTGGAGTAGGGGATTCCAAATCCTGTGGGTGTCAATGCTGACTCTTGTGGGGATGTATAGGTAGCATGACCATGGTCCCTGAGGAGGTACTCTCTGGTCGTGGGCTTCCTGGCATTGACAGACACAGGGCAGTGAGACCATACACCATAGCAAACCATTTTATATCTGAAGGAACTCTGGATAATGGCAGAAGAGTCAAGCAATATTCACTCCTCTGATTCTCAGCTCAGGAGCCAGTCTGAAAACAGACCGTTATGACCAGATGGAACCTGCATAGTATAGACTTGACTTACTCAGGGAGGAGACGTGAAGGAACCAGAAGATCAAGAGGAGGCATCATGAAGAAAGATGGAACAACTTGCTGCTCTTCAGGTCACCGTCATGAGATGAGCCATTCTTCAGGGTCTTAGAGAACTGTGAGCCAGCTTCACAGAGTCTAGGTCTGTGGTGCGCATGCTCCAAGTCTAGTATGTAGGAAAGTCAGATGGAGCAACAATTCCAAGGTCCTTTCTGGAATCTCAGTGTTGCTTTGAATTGTGGCAAGCTTCTCAATTTCCACCCTGATGGCTCTAATACTCTGTACTTTCAGGTGTTCAGAAGACAACATGAGATTGTAGACCTAACTAAGGAAATCGGACATACATTCCAGGCAGGCAGGGCCTCTTTACTATTCTTTTCCTCAAATCATGAAGGCAGATGGTATCATATTTACCTAGCATGCACAATTTCCTAGGTTGTAGTCTATAGTTTGAGCACCACCATGTATAGAGTCATGGTTCAAATTTGTAAACTGAGCACTAGGGGTGTTAGGGCAGGGGCATCAGAATTCTAAGTCAGCCTTGGATATTGATGGCAAAGGCTTCTCATTTGTTCCAGCCACTCAGACTCAAAATAACCACACAGAAACTGTATTAATTAAAACACTGCTTGGCCTATTAGTTTATGCATATTTCTAGCTTGCTCTTATATCTTAAATTAACCCATTTCTATTAATCTGTGTATCACCATGTGGCTGTGGCTTACTAGGCAAAGTTCAGACATCTGTCTCCTCTGGCAGCTATATGGCTTCTCTCTAACTCTGCCTACTTTCTCCCAGCATTCAGTTTAGTTTTCCCACCTAGCTCTACTCTGCCCTATCACAGGTCAAAGAAGCTTCTGTATTCATTAACGAATAAAAGCAAAACATACACAGAAGGACTTCCCACATCAATAGGGGAACTCAAATCCTCCGTGTGATATACAACAGCATATTTCATATGTGCACATGGTGCATATGCTCATGTCCCTACACACAAACACATAGGCAGAAATAGACAGAGACAGAAACAAAGACTGCCTAGTCTCTCCGTCAGAACACACATCAGCAAACAGTCAGTCAGTCACTGTGGAGCAAGAGAACCCACACCTCAGGAATCCTCTGGGAAGACCTGGAGTCAAGATCACCAGCAGAGCTTCCTCCCCATCTGATTTAGAAGCCAGCCTTGCAGCCTGCATGTATTCCTAGTTAAGGATACAGTTCTGTAGTGTGTGCTTGTACTTTCAGCAGCTCACTTTTGCACACAGATAAGAAGTCAGGCTTTCTGGCCCTGGTAGAATATTTCCAGAAAGGAAATTTCTCATTGATTGTCCAGCTAGTGGCAGAGGAATGTGTTGTGTGAGAGGAAGATGAACAGTTTATCACTGTGAAATGGATGCACTGTTTATTGAAAGTACTGTCACCTGATGTCAGTGTAGGTATTCTTATAATGAGGAGAGGAGACTGCCTCTTTGTATCAGCAGGCACATAGCCACTTTCTAAGAACTAAAACCTTCAGTGTGAGGTGGAAGATAGGGAACTCCACTGACTCTCTGCTGTGATTCTCCTGCCTTGACTCCTGTGTCTGCAGTGTTTCCCATTCTCTTCTAACAGGGATTTTTTTCATGTCAGACATAGGAAGGACACACAGAGCTTTCAGTGCCTCAAACACACTTACACACACACACACAAATATATAATTCTGAAATACTGTTTTACTATTTATTGTTCATTCTCATCTCAAAAATTAACATTAGTTATATTTCACAGATTATAAAGTGGATTTTAGCCCTTGTTCATAAGTGTTCTTGCATATTATCTATAGCAATTTCAGCTTTTATTCTCAGTAGACTCTGAGATTGGCAGAACAAAATAATTTGGATCATACTCAAATTGTTTGGAAAAATAAGTTTAAGTTCTTTTTATACACTCCAGGTTCAGATGTATTCTACCTACAAAACTGATTATTGACTTCCTTGATATCTTGCATATAGATTCCAACAAGGAACAAGACAATTTCTGTGATTACATCAACTGTCTTTTCCTAACATATTCTTACTCCTTACTCTATCTTCTTAAATTCTGTCTATGAGTGTGTAAGTATTCTGTAACATTTAAACATACTCAACCTTTGTTACTCCTGCATTCAGTGTTTAAAATATCATATAGAAGACCAGTGGCTCAGTTGACAGTCCCTCTATTCTATTTATATGTTTGAATATTTCTGCATGTTTACTGTATGTGCTTGCACATGAATATGTGCAACTGTGGAGGCCACAGGTTAGTCTCTAGTGTTATCACTCAAAACTCACAGCCTGTTATTCATTAATTGATAAATATGTTTATCTAGTTATTGAGACATTTATTGAGATTGGGTTTCTCACCAGGATCCCAGAGCTCACTGGTTGGTTAGGAAGGCTGGCCATCAAGTATAAGGGGTTCTTCTGTCTCTGATTCCCAAGTGGCAGGATTACAAGTATGTACCACCCTATGCAGCTTTATTTTCATGTGAGTTCTGGGGACCTAATCCAGTTCCTCATGTTTGCAATGCCAACTAATTAGTGACTGAGCCAGTGACAAAGACCATTCCTTAACTCTGTCCATGTCTCTCTTTCATATCTTCCACATTGTTAGTGTTTAAAGATAGCATTGTGATCCTCATGTTTTTGTTGATGTGGCAGGTCCCTTAAAGTTAAAACCTTCCTTTTTTATTTAAACAGAAAAGGGGAAATGATATGGGAGGTCCTTCTGTCTATGCACTGCTTTTATTGGTTAATGAATAAAGAAACTGGCTTGGACTGATAAGGCAGAGTAGAGCTAGGTGGAGAAAACAAAATTGAATGCTGGGAGAAAGAAGGTAGAGTAAAGGAAAAGCCATGTAACCCCCACCAGAGATAGATGCTGAATCTTGCCAGTAAGCCACAGCCATGTGGCAATAAACAGATTAATAGAAATGTGTTAAATTAAGACATAAGAGTTAGCCAATAAGAATCTAGAGCTAATGGGCCAAGGAGTGATTTAAATGATACAGTTTCTGTGTAATTATTTTGGGTGTAGTTATTTTTGCCAGGTGGCTGGGAAACAAACAAACGGCCCCTTACTACACTCTATCCTCTGAGTCATTGCTCAGAAGGTTGGAATACTCACTCTATCCAACTATGTGCTTATTAGAGACAAACAGCTACATTTTTAAAGGTTCAGATAAATTATTCTCAGTTTAGCCCATAAGAAGAGTCTGGATACAGTTTATCCTGCACACAGATTGCTGTCTTTAACCAAACACAATTTGTGCCTGTCATGCAATGGAGGGCCACATCTTCCAGACAGACAGAGTAGCAACTTCCTTAGTGCATATCAGAAACCCAAAGCAAGGAATGTGCCTTGCAGGGGGTGCCAACAGGAGCAGCCCACTCCATCTATACTCACACAGTTCTGAAAAATCAGTTTTGTTTGTTATTTGTTAGGTACGTATATGATGGTGTGTGTAGGTTTGGGTCGGAGTATGTCTGTGGGTGTGTCACAGTGTGAGTGGGGAGGTCAGAGGACAACATTGTGGAGTAGGTTACCAGTACGGGAATTCCAGAGATTGAACTTAGGCCACTAAACTTGTACAGAAGACACTTTACCTACTGCACACACTTGCCAGCCATGAACCAGGTTTTTAGCAAGGTGTCATATTGAAATGATGAAAGTGGAACTTTGAGGGGAAAGTGACTTCAGAGCTTGATCCTGACTGCAGACTAAGAATTCCATCAGCATGATAATAGCAACAATTAGTGGCAGCTTCAGGAGCCCTGGACAGTGCAGTCACACAAATTCCTGAGATCAGAATACTTTTCTAGAAATCTTTGAAGTTATGAAATGTGTCATTTTGTATTTTTTGTTTTGTAAATGATATCCCTTGAGATGCATCATGTCCTGGGGTCTTTACAGTATTTGCTCTTGGGAGTCAATGTCACCTTGATGTCCCAACCACTGATGCCTCACACTCTGCCCACCTCCTGCTCCTCACATCCACACAGTGTATGGATGGTGCAGACCCACACATACAAACAGAAGCACACATGCACAGACACACAAACACACATGCACACACACACGAGATTTGAGGATGGTCACACATTTCACTGGCATCATCTTGAGACAAGACAAAAAATTATACTTGCCTAAGCTGTCAATATTTAGAGCCTACAGTCAGGTAGCTCCCTAGAGGCAAGTTTTCATCATTTCTTCATTCAGGCAATAGGTTTTGAATCAGCAGTTAAGAACTCTTAGACTTGTGGAAAGTCTTGAGGGCTTGTGGAAAAAAGAGTCTAACTTGTCTACTTGGACATGACAGAGCATTGAGGACCTAACAAGAAGGTAACCTGGTATCTGATAAACAACTTGTGTCCACTTGCCAAAGTTCAAGAGGTTTTCAGCTACCTGCCAGTGTCTGTACTTCCTCCATGCTGACCTAAAGTGCAAAACAATCCCACACCAGTTTGGACTTATCATTAAAAGGGTTATTTATTTGAGGAGAAAAAACTTACAGAACATTCATCCTACATGACCAGTAAAGGACTCTAGTCAGCTGGACCCAGAGTCTGAAGCAAGAGAGTGAGCGGAGGTCTGCCGCTGCTTTTTAAAATGAAAGAGACCACACCCCAGTGGGCTGGTATCTTATTGGATGAAGGAGTAGAAGGGGTTCCCGCAGCACCTCCCCCTTTTGTTTAAGTAAGAGAGTTCTAAACCTACTAAAAAATTATATACAATAAAAACAAATATCCTATTTTAACTATCTTAAGTCTTGTATAGTAAATAACTTGGCCAAGTCATTAAGGAAAGTAGCTACATTTATCTAGTCTTCAACCCCATCGAAGATCTGAGAAGGGAAATAATGTTACCTGTGTAATTAGGAAGTGCAATCAAACAACTTCCAAAATATGCAACAAATCACAGAGACAACTGGCTACCTGGGCAATCCAAAGTCGCCTTTGCAGCATTGAAGCAACCAACTTTGGCTAAGGCGTAGAATAACTGACAGGTTATTTTTAAAGGCAAGAAATTTTTCAATCAGGTACAGATGTTTGAGAAAAAAAAGAGAAAAGAATTTTTTCAAAACCGTTTTACCCTCTCTTGGCAAGATTTGACAGTTCTGCTTATCCATTTCCGGATACTATGTATTTGTCAGTAGTTGAGGTATGGGCAGTTCCTTGCCCAGAGTCCAGTTTTGCCAAGAAGAAGACAAGCTCCAAGTAGAATGTCTTTGGTGCTCAACAATCTCTTGGGAATAGATCGGTGTTGCTAGGAGCGATTGTGTCTCACTACCACAGAACTCTAAGTTAGATTAAATGCCATTTTCTACAGCTCTTTGAAGAGGTTGAAGATTATTTATACAGAATATAATCTCTATGTATCTAAAGAACCTGATTAGTCTAACATAAACATGACAAACATAGATAACTACAATTCTTAATACCTATCTAAATTAAAGACTAAGAGATAAACAACTGTGCAATAAATGAGGACAATGACCTCCAAATGTAAACAATGTACAAGTATACATTGCAATATGGTAAAAATATATATATCAATACATAAACAATACACAAGTATCTTAATCAGAGGTAGAAATGTACGCTGCAATATGGTAAATATATATCAATACTATATATATATATCTCAACACATAAAAAATGTTTGAAAAGAGGTAGAAGCATGCATGCATACAATATTCAATATAATTTAACTTTGTATCCATATACAAGAATCTATGCCAATGTCATATCTATAAACAATAACTCACAAATACCAATCTATTATCCCATCACTGACCCCTTTCCTGCAGGGTGTGAATACAAAGTAATAAATAACCAAAAACCGTCAATGGCCAAGAGATAAGGTGAAGTTATGCAATTTAAAAATTTATTAGTAGTAGTAGTTGTAGTCGTAGTAGTATTTGTGTATGTGGTGTGTTGTGTGTGTGTTTACATGGATGGAAATCACAGGACATCTTTACATTGTTGCCGTCTGTTGTCATGGTATTCTAGCTGTCAGACTTGCACACGAATGCTTTTGCTTTTCGAGTCATCTCAGTGGTTCATGTTTTCTTATTTTTGAACACATATATTTTTTTGGTGCTAGACTCCTCTGTTGCATATTCAGTTCTAGAAGTAATATAGATATTACTAGTAATAGATATATTACTAGTCTCTAACTAGAGGGTATTAATTCATTAAACAATACTACATGCACAGAAGCACTTGGGTAGGTTACTCTCAGTTAGCTGAGTATATTTGAAGCCGAACAATAGACTTCTGCTTTTTATTTACTTAAATGGATACATATAACCTCATGATGCCCCACCAGGTTTGCACATTTGTTGTGAGCTCATAGGAAACATCTGTCTGCCTTATCTTCCCATGAAATTTTGTGTACTTATGCAGTTACTGTCTCCTGTCCCAAGCACAGGGGTCCCCATTAGAACCAAAGGATGTGCAAAACCTGGTAAAACAGAGAGGAGACTCTCAGGCTTATGCATATGAAAGAGCCAGATTCCTATGCATATACTTTACTGTGTTTGGCCCTGGAGGGAAGGCAGAACAATAAAGCAGATCTGTATGTCAGGATTGTGGACTCAAGCTGGCAGCTGAGCTTGCATTCACACTAGAGAAAGGTAAACAGAATGATGGGGTTCATGAGAGAGTCAGTGAGCAAGGCCAACAAAGAGCAAAAGGGAAGAAGGGAAGATCATGGAATGCCTGTCACCTGTGAGGCCTGGATCAGGTTAGCATCTGGACAGTGGACTGATGTCCCTTTGCTTTGTGTGTAGTCACATGCACACATGAGTCTGTGTGTATGTGTGTTGTTGTTGTATATATATAGTTTATGTACTTGTTGGTGTGTGTGTGTCCATACATGTGGAGGCCATAGATCAACCATGGTTGTCTTTCCTCAGTGGATTTGTACCTGACCTTTTGTAACAGTCTCTCACTAAAAGTGAAACTTGTCAGTTAGACTTGGCCAACTGGCCAATGATCATCTATGATCACCTTCCTGTGCACCCTCTCCACCACCCAGCCCTGGAATAAGAGGCATGTGCAGCCATACTTGAAATTTTACATGGTGTCAGAGATTGGAACTGAGGTCTTCCTGGCTATATGTCAGGCAGTTTATCTACTGAAGCCATGTTTTCCTCAGAAGTCCCTGAAGCAGACTGTAAGAATTTAGGTTATTCTCAGAGGCCACTCACGTACTTTGACATTCAGAAGTAGGTCTCTGATTACAAAGCATTCTCCCCAAAGCCTCTGCATTCCAAGGGTAAGTGTCTCCCTTTATTCAGTGCATTACCATTCAGGGAACTTTTCCATCTGTCCCTTCATTTGATCTTCAGAAAAGCCCTTGCCAGTGATCACCCACACCAAAAGGGGAGCCAAGGACACACAGGGGGTGAAGAGCCAAAGTTCATTATCGATTCATAAGTGTATCTCCTCTGATCTCCTGTGATCTCTAACTTGTCTGGTAAATGAATGGGCTGGAAAATGACTGTATAATCAAAGTGTGGTTTGTTCGGGGTGGTGCTGCATGAATAATGCAGGGAGCATCAACAGCACTGGATGGAGCACTTAAGCAAGCCCTTGATCAGATGCCTCTTATCATCTGGCTGGCAGACAATCAAAAAATGGAATGAAATCTGGGCAAATTCCATATGCAGTTTGAGGAAAGCCATAGGGAGCAATGAAGGGACACAAAAGAAGAGAACTCTTGAGGGTTCAGGGTACATTTGGATGCCTAAGATGTCTGGATGCACATTATGGGAAAAGGCATGCATGTGGTGCGTATCTTAGCCTGGAACCAGAAAGTGCAAGCCGTCGCTGTGAGTGCAGATTAGCTAGAGTGTCCTTTCTGGCTCTGGTAAGGGTAGGTGTGATAGGTGAGTTGTCTCATGAGTTTGCAGCCTGTGGTGATGGATAGGCCCAGGGCCGAATCTGGAGGGCAGCCAGTGAAGTTTCCAAGTCTGTGTGTCCCAGGACAAATAATTATAGCAGGAGTATGCGGTTATAAACAGAAATAGAGCCATTTATTAAGAAAGCGAAAGCAATCTGAGAATGTGAGACTAGAAATTTGGGAAGACATCTGTTCCTAAAGCTCTGGGCATGAGGCTCATGACCCTTCAGAGGTCATTTACATAATATCTACCTCTTCTCCACTTGTTTATCATGGGTTTTTCTCAGCCATCCTCTCTTTTTTCTTTAATGTATCCTAAGTAACTGACTTTCTTATTATGTTTTAATTACTCACTGTGTTATGTATGTGTGCTTGCTTTTCTTCGTATGCTTGTGTGTGTGTGTGTGTGTGTGTGAGAGAGAGAGAGAGAGAGAGAGAGAGAGAGAGAGAGAGAGAGAGAGAGAGAGAGGGAGAGAGAGGGGGGGAGAGAGAGAGAGAGAGAGAGAGAGAGAGAGAGAGAGAGAGAGAGAGAGAGAGCTATATCCCTCAGAGCAATTTCTGGAGGTGAGAGAATAAGAGAATGATCATGTGGGTCCTCAGATGCAACTCAGGTCTTTAGATTTTGGGTCAAGCTCCCCTAGCTGCTGAGCAATCTGAACCAGCTTCTTTTATGTGTCATTCTTGAAGCTGCTACCTCCATATTCTCCTGGAGCAGCTCAGCTCAGATCCATTGTCTGTAATAGTGAGAGACACTGATGTTACTAATGGGCTCAACATCACCGGAACCCTGATACCTATGTGCCTCACTAGAATGTTCATCTGATTACCCAGAGGCATGATTACTCTGTTCTCTCCTTCGAGCTCCAAATAATTTTGTTTTCAGTTCAGGCTCCAAAACTGATGTGGATTACTGCAAACCGTGGAGAAGCCACACGACTGCAGCAAAACCAGCAGGGCAGCTGTTAGAAGAAATAGCAAACACTCCAAATCCACGGCCCAACACTAATGACTCACTGGTGCTGACATAAACACTTCCATGACACCCATTCATCTGCTTTCCGGCCCTTCCTCACATTCATCATGCACAAGTTCCTTCTTGTAAGTAGTAGCTTTCATTTGTGATTTCACAGTTTCTCCAAACTATAAACTCTGAGTCACCACACCATGCCTATTCTGGGCTTTCCATCACTGCATAATTTGACACATACATTGCTGAACCAATACCTCCTACTGTGTCCCAGGAGACAACCCTGATGGAGAGGCGCACACAGAGTGACTTTCCCTAGCCAGGCCAATGAAGCTAGCCTGGCTGGAGCCAGTGAGTCCCAGTGTTGAGATGGCAAATGCGTGTTGCCACACCCAGATTCTTATACATATTTGTTAAGGCTCAAACTCAACTCCTTATGTTCTCAAGATAAGTGCTTTACAAACTAAACCATTTCCCCAGCTCCCCTTGAATGAATTCTAAGAGACAAAATGATATCAATTGGCTTAAAGTTTAGTGCAGTTGATGCTTCATGGGTGTTGCTTTTTTCTCTGTCTCTGTTCTCTTACCGCAGACCTACAAGGATGAAGGAAGTTATTAAATGATTTAAGAACTAGCTTTATTTTTCTTATATTGGGGGAACAGAAAGAAATAATTAATAAGAAGGGACATGTACAGCATTCCTCACAAGAAATTAATTAGAAGCCCAAAGTCAGCTTCAAGTACATACCGTGTTTGAAGCCTCCCTAGGAAATGTGAGACCATACATTAAAATTAAAGAAGGGAAATGAAGAAGGAAGGAATGGGGGAAAAGGGAGGGAGGGAAGAGAGAAAGGGAAAGAGGAGTGGGAGGAAAGCAACAGTATAATGAGAAAGAAAAGAGAAAGTAATTAAGGCAACTGATTACAGTTTTAAAAGTAATGCCAACACTGGTCAACAGTAACATAGTGTTATTACACACTGTGCCTCCTCCTGCATGGCAGTGGCTTTACATGCCTTCCGTGTCCTCTGTTGACTCAGTGCTGCCTCACTGTGCTAATGAACCTCAGCAGATGCGCTCTTAGTTCCGGGTGACTTTGGAGTTTTCCTAGAACGATTTCAACTTCAAAGAAACATGTATAGTCACAGCTTCCAACATTGCAGGAGGCTTTTCTACTAAGGTTCTGTGTTTATATATTAATACATGCCAGATTTTGGAGGTTCTATTAAAGCAACATCAAAGAAATGGGCATGCCTCTTGATGGAATTAGTCTGAGATTACTCTGTCTTCATCCTGTCTCATGAATATTTCACAGCTGTATAAGTTTCTCAATCAAACTTGGTTCGCAACTCCAATATTTGTTATTGCCTTTAAATTATAACCCAGGGTAAAATAAGGCAAGCCATATTTCCCCATGTTTAATTAGCCCTTTGAGAATTATATCCATTGGATTTTGATTATGTTTACCAACTCTCCTTCCTACCTCCTCCTAGATCTCCCCTTTCCTTGGACCTACTGGGCTTTGCATTGCATACTTTTTCTTTGATCTTTTAAAATGTAGTCACCAGGTATAATTTGTGCTGCCTGTATACCTTCAGATGTGTGCCAGCCACTGGAACATGAATGAGCCACAAGGACGACACGTGAACTCATGAGCACACACATAGCAAACAAACAAGCAAAAGAACAAGCAAACAAAAAAGCAAGAAAGAAGAGAGAGAGAGAGAGAGAGAGAGAGAGAGAGAGAAAGGAAGAAAGATAGAAAATAAATAAAGAGGTAGAAGAAAAAGAAATACTTCCTCTCCACACAGCAGTAGTTCCTTAGACAGGGGCAGGACTTCGTGCCCACCTTCCCTCCCCATGTTGGGACTTTAGCTAGCTTGAGCTTGTCTACGTCTTGTGAAGGATGTCATAGTTGCTGTGAGTTTATGTGTGCAGCTGCTCTATTCTGTCCAGCATACACGCTTTCATTGTCCCTCGATCTTACAATCTTTCCAGCACCTCTTTTCAAATGTCTCTCAGTGTGAAGAGAAGAGGTGCTATAGAGATATCCTAGTCTTCCACAGTGGTAATCTCTGTGCTTTGACCAGTTGTGGGCCTCTGTGCTAATCACCATCTATTGCAGAAAAGAGAGAAGCACCAATCTGAGCATGCAATGATAACTCATTACTAATCTGTTTAAATCCATAATCATTTAACAGAGTGATGAAAGTAAGTTCAATGACCTGTGACCTATCCAGTCACATCTATTATTGACCCTAATAACAATGTCAGGGTTTAAATTGTAGAATTAGATTTAAATCCAATTAGAAAGTGGTTAGTTACCCCCATTGTACTTGTGCCAATAGGCATGTCTTGTCATTATCATAGTTCTCAGGTTTCCCAAGGTAAGGTTGGTGTGTGCTTTTCTCCTCTGGTATGATGAAAAGCACCAAAGTACTCTCCGGCACCACCAAAGTTATATAGGGTGCGCTATCCAGGTGAGCACCAATTTGTTGTCTTCATGTTCTGTGAATTGAGTATGCTTTGTCTTAAGCAATAAGGTTCTACCATCAAGTTCTAGAGGGTAAACAAGAGCCTTGACAATAATCGAAACTTTTGGGAGAATCTGTGGGGTGCCACTGGCTCATAACTCCAAATGAACCAAGCCATTTCTGGTACTGGGTTTTTATTTGTTTCTCTGTGTTGTCTAGTAGGGGTATTGTTGCCTTGCAATGTGATAATTTAACATAAATTCTTATATATGTATATGTATTTAAATGTAAATCTATATGCATATGAATTTTAGGAAACTTCTAGAGCAGTAGTTTACACTTTACTTTCTTGAAAAGTCTTTTTGTTAGTTAACCTTCCCCTTAGTCCTTCCTTGAGGACTATTTAACACTTCCCCCCATTTAACACTTCCTGTGACATTCCCTTTTAGTCCTTTATAGCCTTGTTTTCTCTCAACCCTGCCTGGAAGTATTCCTCCATATATGAACCCTTAATAAGTTCCTGACCTCAGTGGATATTCCAAATGGAACACAATATTTAAAATATAAAACTAGCCGGGCAGTGGTGGCACACACCTTTAATCCCAGCACCTGGGAGGCAGAGGCAGGTGGATCTCTGTGAGTTCAAGCCCAGCCTGGTCTACAAGAGCTATTTCCAGGACAGACTCCAAAGCCACAGAGAAACCCTGTCTTGAAAAACCAAAATAAATAAATAAATAAATAAATAAATCTAACATCCACAAATGAGAGAAAATAGGAGATATTTTTCTTTGTTAAGTCTGGGTTAACTTAAGAAAATGAAACTTGTTGCTAAATGTGATGGTGCACACCTGCAATCCTGGCACATGGGAGGTTGAGGTAGATGGATCAGGAGTTCAAGACCATGAGTAGCTTCAAAGTGATCTGAAACTAACATAGACAACATGAGATCCTGAATCAAAGGAAAATAATAAAGGAAGAGGGAAAGAAGGAAAGAAGGAAGGAAGGAGAAAAAGATAGAAATACAAGTAGTTAATTTAAACCATAGATTTTTAGATTGTTGTATGAGGTTTCTGTCCTACCCAGTTCCCGCAATTGTTAAGACCCAAAGAAATCACACAGAGGTCTACATTAACTATAAACTGGTTGGTCCATTAGCTCAAACTTCTTATTAACTCTTATAACGTATATTAGCCCATTATTCTTGTCTATGTTAGCCACATGGCACAGTACCTTTTTCAGAGGGGTAATCACATCTTCCTTCTTCTGTGGCTGGACAGGACTGTGGAGGAATGGGCTTCCTCCTTCCTCGAATTCTCCTGTTCTCATTACCCTGCCTCTACTTCCTGTCTGGTTGTCATGCCTATACTTCCTGCCTGGCTACTGGCCAATCAGCGTTTATTTAAAACATAATTGACAAAATACAGAATTGTCCCATACCACTTCCCCCTCTTTTTTTTTAAAAAAAAGGAAAATATCAATAGTCCATTTTCTGGGAATGTGGGCATAGTATTCCAGGTTACTTCCTGCTGATTAGGGGTGCTTAAAATCTTATGGGGCCCTAAAGAAAATTTTGAATTATGATCAAGTCCTGACTGGAGTATCCTGTGATTCTTGATCATCTCAGACAGCAGTCTTGAACCTTTTCTAGATGTAGAACTCTGACATCTGGGCCATCTATTCCTACTGGAGTTTTCTCAGGTGGTCTTCCTTGATCAAACCTGATTATTCTTAACTCAGAATGAATCCACAGCCTCTCATTTCCTGTGAAAACAAAAGCAAAACCTCTTCTCCAAAGTAACATACCTTTTGACTTCAATTTTGCAGTCAAGGTATTTTCAAACTACCTATCTTGGATTAATTCAGCAGTATTTATAAACAAATATCTTTTAGCAGCTGTTGCTCCTTCCTCAGCATTCAAACAATTCAAAGAGAGCATAACAACATGCAGTATCCAGACTCTCTGTGTATTTTTCATCTTTATGTGGCTATATTTTTACATCTATTACTTTTATTTTTAATTTTTTGCTTTTTGAGACAGGTTCTCTGCATATCTTTGGCTGTTCTGGAACTCCCTCTGTAGACCAGGCTGACCTTGAACTCATAGAGATCTGCCTACCTCTGCCTCCCAAGTGCTGGGATTAAAGGTGTGTGCTACCACACCTTGAATTCACAGAGATCTGTCTGCCTCTGCCTCCCAAGCGTTGGGATTAAAGGCGTGTGCCCCCATGCCTTGAACTCACAGAGGTCTGCTTGCCTCTGTCTTCCAAGTGTTGGAATTAAAGATGTGTGCCACCAAACCCAACTACTCTCTTTTTTCTTATTTCAAGGACTTTAACCTTTTTCTTTTCTCTCCCAAGGCTGCATATATTTTTAACACACTGTAAAACATTTAGAGGTTTTCTTTATCTTTAAATCTCTCTTTATTGTATATCTCTCTTTTTCTGACCACATGAGTCTTTAATTTGCTAAGCAAGATGGCTAGAATTAAAGCTGTGGCTTTGACAGCTGGATCAATCCCATTTTTTAGCTTTCTGAGATTCCACTCTCATGGCAGAGGTACTGGCCAGATCCATGTTTAGTGCTACAACACTATGGTGTGTCAAGGTCCCTGCCACCAAGCAAGTTTCAGCAGTCTGCTCACAAACCACACTCAAATGCTTTGTAAGTGGACCTCCTGCCTGAAAGAGTCAGAGTTTGCACTGGCAGGATGGCCCAGAAATCCAGCATTTTAAAATAGTGCAGCTTTTTTCCTGCTATGGCTGAAAACCAAAAAGCATGAGTTCAGCTTTTTATCAACACCATTTAAGTGTTTCATGGCAGGACCTCTTAAAGAGCTGCAATGTTTTACAGCTAAAGCTGAGTCAGGAAGCCTCTCTTAAATGAGACACATTTGCCTCTAGCAAACAGAGCCCACCTGAGAAAATGCTGCTATCAATAAGCTGTGCTTAACTCTATTCTTTTTTTTTAATCTAGAATTACTACCCAAGTTCTGTCAGGCTTTATGTGGATGCAGTTGTCCACACATTGGGCACCATTTGTTGTCTGAGGTTTCTCTCCTGCTCAGTTCCCATAATCATTAAGTCCCAAAGAAATCACACAGAGGTCTACATTAACTATAAACTGATTGGCCCATTAGCTCAGGCTTCTTATTAACTCTTATAACATATATTAGCCCATTATTTTTGTGTATGTTAGCCACATTTACCCTCAGTTTTTACTATACCACCTAGTACATGTCAATAAATACTTGTTGGAAGATTTCATTGCCAAACTCTCTCCGATAAATGCAATATTTTCAGACTTTTATCCAAACATGCTTGCAGGCATTCCTTTTCTTTAGCCAGATCATTGAGGGTTGTACCAAGAATGCTGATTTCTTCTCATTAGATGATTTCAGTCATGTATTATAAATATATTTATACTTTAAACATTTTATTCCTTTACAACTTCATACATTTGCGTTATATACTGTGACAGCATTCCCACGCATCATTGCATCTCCCTCTCACTGAACTTGTCCTTCTCACTTGTCTGCATGAGCATGGATATGGGATTATTTGCTATAGCAAGTGCAATTTACCAATGGTTACATCTTTGATGAATGTAGTTCCTCTCCCAAGAATTTACTAATAATCTATATCTCTCCAGGGAGTACTGGGGCCTTACAGATACTAAGGCCGTCCATGTTGGAATGTGAGCTTGCTTGACCCTGCATTGTGAGATTGGGAGCAGCAGCCATGTCCTGTGTGACCCTGCACAGTGGGTTGAGGGACAGCAGCCACGTCCTGTGTGACCCTGCACTGTGGGTTGAGGGACAGCAGCCATGTCCTATGTAAAAGGCAGCATTTCTAGAAGTCCTCTGCAGGCTCTGGCCTTACACCTCCCACATCATTTCTCAAGACAAGATACAGATGTCCTGTTTAGGGCTGAGAATTTAAAAGTTATGTGTTTTCACCACATTGCTCTCTGCACTCACTGCAACCCTTGCAAATATAACCTACTTGGTGTATTTGGAAGCTCTCCTCTCTGGTCCTTCTCAGACCACCTTATCTAAAATTTCACCTCCTATCACTTTCTACTCCCAATTTCATGTTTGGAATTTTCTTCTCTAACAATTTGACATAAATTATTATTATTTATTTTATTAGTCTGTTTCCTTTACTGACATCCCACAAAGAAGGAGATCAAATGCCAGGAGTCTCCAATGTTTGAAACAAACAGGATACATTTTGTTGAGATTATTCCTACTTCCATTTATAGTGACATGTACTGAAGGCTGCATGCTCAAGAGGATTTGAGAAAAAGAATTTGTCTGCAAGATGAGAGAAAACAATACTCAACCTAGTATGAACTATTAGTTTAATGAGTATTGAGCTTTATGTTATTTCTAATAAAAAGAAATTCTTGGCCAGGAACAGAGATCCCCTTCCTTAATCTCTGCTACTCATATACCCTTGGCACTCTTCTCTCCTATTCTGCATTCAAGCAAAAAAAACTGAGTAAAAACAGTGATATAAAGGGTGAATTTCAAAACAGGTGCAGGATGCCCGAATCAGCGTGCAGGAGTCACTGGGTTTTGATGCACAATCACAGTTGTGAATCATTGGTCTATGCAATCTGTTATTGTTATTTTGTAATGAATTTGCAATTTTCTATTACTTTTTGTTGTTGTTGTTAAGACAAGGGGGTAAATCTCTGTTTCTGGAGTGCTGGTCTAGCAAGTACACAATCTCAAGTTTGCTCCCCAATCTACATAAACTGAACATCATGCTGCACTCCAATAATCCTGGCATTCAGGACACAGAGGCAGGAGAATCATAAGTCCAAGGTCATCCTTAGATATTTAGAGATTTATGAGCTAGCCTGGGCTACATGAATTCCTGTCTCAAGAATTAATTCTAATCCCCTTAAGAAAATACAAAAGATGAAACTAGTGATAATTCAACAAAGAGTTGAGAACATGTCCTTGTATTTCATTGCATGCATTTGTATAACACATGTAATTATGTATGTATATACGTATGCAGGTGTGTGCACTTACAGTACTATGTACATGAATACCAACAGAGAATATTTAACACAAAATAAATGTGTATCAATGTTTTGAAAACTTCAGAGCATAAAAGCACAAACCTTGCTTCAGACTGCAGTTTATCCAGGCAACCCAGCCTGTGTTCAACCTGAAAAAGATGACAAGGTATTCCCAGTCCTATCCACCCCAAAGGACTTCTCTGTCACTGAGTAGAATGAAAGGTCAGTAAAGTGGACTCAGAAATAATGAGGTTGTCTACTCCAAGAATGTGCTGTGATGGTAAGCTGATTTATTTTGCAAAGCAGCGTGACCCGATCAGCTGTGGGAATCCAGAACTTCAGAGAGAATATTGACAGAGAGCTCCACAGAGAGATAAGGCTAGTGGGAGGTCAAGGAGACATAGCAGCCCATACTTCATAATGCAAGCTGCCTGCTATGGGACTTGTGGTGTTGCTAGGCAACAGTTGGATGACATGGACTATGAAGGAAAAGCAACACTTTTTAAATGCTTCATATACCTCAGGAATGTGTGTGGATAACCTCATCACTATCATAACCTACATAGTAGTACCAGCACTGAAACACAGCTCTGCCCGCCCCCCAAAAAGAAGGGATTGCTTAATATGTACTTAAATATAAATGAGGAGCTTTTGAGACTCAAATTTAGATTGTCTCACATGCCATATTCCAACATGACAATAGTTTCAAGATGTACACACAGAGCAAAGAAAGTTGGAGGTCCGTTTTCTGGACCATTGGTGGGAACATGAGCTAGGCACTTGCACGGGCCCTAGATGCTGCCTTTGAATTGCTGTGAGCCAGGCATCTGCCCCTGGTCACCCAGCACAGATAATTTCCTGGCTCACTCTCTATTGCTCACCTCATTGCACTTTCTTCTAAGTACTCAGAAGCTCAGAAGACAGTAGTATCAATGCCTTCAGCGAATTCTGGTCTCCACTTCCCTATTACAGGAGAAACTTTCTAGGAGCAGAGTGCTCTCTTACCCTCTGTAACACAGGGGACCTTTAGTGAAATCTGAGATAATTATTGCACAACATTTTGGCCAAATAATTTCTTCTCACATTGGTAAGAATAAAACATTGAAGTTTTTTAAGTCCCATTCAAATAACCTATAAATAATTTTTGCTCAAAATAAGTTTATCAGTCAAATTTTATGCAGATGGCACCATGCTGTATAACAATAATTTGGCAAACTTAATACAGAGTTCCTTTTGATTCAGTCTAAACCACAGACTGTACAAGCAAAATTTACAGTGAGAAAAAACAAAACAAATATAAAAACAAACAAAACCAGGAAGCGGACTGCTGGCATTTTCTACAGGAAAGAGTTTACTCAGTAGGGAACACATGAGGACAGTCTTGTCCTTCACTCTGTGAAGCCATGTCTCTAAAACATGATATCACTGTAAGGAAGGAAAATCTTCCTGGATGTGGTGCTCTGTTCTGTCTCTGACTGAGTTGTACTGTGGAGTGTGGAGTAGCCTGAGCTACCAGAGCAGTCTGCTGTAGTGTCAAGTAAGACAACTGGAATGGAGATAGAGCAGTGGCCATGTAGACATCAATGTCATGGCATAGGAAGAAATGGGATTTTCATGATCCAGGACTAGACATGAAGTTTGACGATAACCCTGACCAGAGCGGCTATGGGAAAACAGACGTGGTCTTCACTAACCATTCACAGAGCACCTCTCTTGGAGCCTTAGCTGAAGAGTGAAAATGGAAACACAAAGCCCGAGGCAGAAATATGAGAGAGTTCAAACAGAAAAGGTTGGAGGAGAGTTAGAGAAATGAAAACATTTGACATTGTTTGGTCCAAAACTACATAGACGTGAAAAAAAAATAAAGGTAGAAACAGACAAGTATTCTTAGAGGACTCAATATATAATCTCTAAGTGATGGATAAAATAGAAGTAGGCACCATAAACAACAGTACTGATAAAAGAAATACGAACCTGAGCATGGTGGCAAGTGTCTGCAATATAAGTTCTTGGAAGGTGTGTTGGAAAAGTGGCAAGTTCAAGGATACCCTGAATTACAAAGTTACAAAGAAGATGTGTCTCCTAAAAGAAGAAAGAAAAAGGAAGGAAGGAGGGATAGGGAAGAAAGGAAGGAAAGAAAGCAGTATGGGGAGAAGAAGCAGAAGAAGTGCAAGAAAAGGATAAAGAAGGAAGGAGGAAGGGAGGAAGGAAGGAAAAGAGGGAGGAAGAAAGAGAGGGGGGGAGGGAGAGAAGGAGAGAGAGGAAGGAAGGAAGGAAGGAAAGGAAGGAAGGAAGGAAGGAAGGAAGGAAGGAAGGAAGGAAGAAAAACATGTAGGACAGATAAATGGAAAGGAAGTAAAGGGGAAATGTGTACATATCATCTGATCTAACCAGCTGATTTTACTAGTGAGGAGCTATTGATTCAATACTTTTATTCATTCCCCCCCCAAGCAAGCGACCTGATTCTTATGGAGGAACAACCCTAAATACTGTATAAGCCTGGAGCCTTTTGTGAAAGTGTGTCTGAGATTTAGGATATTAATTTGACACGAGAGAAGCATAGATGCCAACAGAATGTAGACACATATGCCATCTGTTGTTGTATGACCTAAGGGAAATCATTGTGTATTCAATTTCCCTTATTTCAGTCTGGATTTCAAGGATATTCTTTTATAAATGATAACTTTTAGGCTAGGTAGACCACTCATTTGGTAATGTGCTAACCCTGTAAGAATGAGGGCCTGAGTTTAGAGCCTTAGAGCCTATGCCAAGATGCTGGCCACAGTGGCTTGAGTCTGTAATCCCACACCTGGCTTGGGAGATATAGGCAGATTACTGGAGCTCACTGGTCAGCTAGTCTAACAAAATTGAGTTGCAAGTTTAGTGAGACATCGTGTCTCAAAAAACAAAGTAGAGAGCAATAAAAAAAGGCATCTGGCATCTTCAGACATAATCATATGCATACATGTGTGCACACCCATATGAACATGTACGTACACCTAATCATTACCACCACACAATCTGGGCTTGGCTTTGCTAGGAACTTCACTGAAGGAAGTATGCCACTGGCAGTGAGTGCTTTGAGGTTTCATAGCTTGGTCCCACTTCCTGGTTCCTCTCTGTTCTTCCTGTTTATGGATGAAGTGTGATTATTCTGCTTCCTGACAAGCAACTTGTGCTCCCGATGCCATCCATACCTTCCCTCTATGATGTACTGTCTCCACTCTGGTCCTGTAATCCAAAATAAACCCTTCCTTCTCCAAATTGCTTTTGGTCTCCATGTCGTATCTCACCAACAGGAAGGAAATTAATATAGTAAGATGATAGGGTCATGCACTGATTCCTCTGTGTGAGGGAAATGGGTCACTCAGGAAGTTCAGTGTGGTTCTGGCTTTGGTGACTGTGGTGGTTTGAATGAGAATGGCCCCAAAATTTCATACATTTGAATTCTTGGTCCAAAATTGGTGTAACTATTTGGGAAGAAGTAGGTGTGTTCTTGTTCGAAGAGGTAAGTCACTGGGGAGTGAGCTTTGAGGTTTCAATACCCTGCACCCTTCCCAATTAGATTAATCTGCCTTGTCGTGTGGATCAGATGTGAGCTCTCAGGGGCTGCTCTAGCATCTGCCTGCTGCCATGCTCCCCATAATGAAGGTCATGGGCTCTAACTCTGTGAAACAATGAGCTCCAAATTCAATGCTTTCTATTATAATTCGCCTAGGTCATGATGTTTGTTCATAGCAATTGAAAAGTAACAAAGACAGCTACCCCCATCTTCCTGGTAGAAATTCTCTGTATTACAGGCATGGAAATTTTTGTTATTGTTAAGACATCCCCACTCTAGCATACACACACACACACACATACACACACACACACACACACACACACGATGGACTTTTATTCCTAAATTAAAAACCTTGATAAGCCTCCCCTGAAAGTCTTAACTACCCCATCAGCTAGAGTCTGACCATTTAAATGATGCCTCATCACTGCAAACCATTGACTGAAAAAGCCCAATGCTTCCTCCCCAGCTGGTCTGCTGGCACATGGCTACGCAGCTTTCCTTGCTTGCTTTTCGTGTTGGAATCATTTTTCCTGAAACATTTCAGAGGCATTCTCCTTTTTCAGTATTTCGGTTTCATCACAGTCAGTGCAGCTGAGGCAATTGAGCTGCGGGAGAGAAGCAGCCTGCACAGTCAACACAATTATTGCTTATGTCTGGCTTCCAGGACTTTTATCATCATTGGGGAGACTTGCGGAGCTAAATGCATATGTCTTTGTGGTCAAACGCTGAATTAGATTTAAAGACAGTCTACAGATGGGGAAATGAAGAGAAATGATATTCTGACTTGTGAGCTGTGCCATAGGAAATGAGCTAAGGAACTTATTGCTTCCCTGTCTCTATCCTTTCCTGAACTACGGGTGTATTCCACTGTTACAGCCTTCTTGGAGACAGGAAGGCTGTCCTACCAAGAAACCCATGTTGGTCTCTTCTACTATGAGCATCAGCTAAGTTTTATAATGTGTACCAAACAAGTTAGCACTTAAAGCTAATTAAAAGAGGTTAAATAAAATCACTTCTGCAAAAGCGCCTGCTGTGAACAGTACTAAACAGATGCATGGCACTATTACTGCCATTAATTAGATTAATTGTCTTGTGTGTGTTCATTTTTTTTTCCTCCTCAGCTCTTTGGTGAGCCTTCAGCTGGAGGTTCCATGCCAGCCAATTCATGAAAGAGAGTAGAAATATACTAAATGGCGATAGATTTAGTATAGGTGGAATTACTTGGTGAGCCAAAGTTATAGCCATATTATTTCTTCTCACTGATGTTTTTCCTTGAAAATTCTCACTCATCTTCACGAAAGGAACAGTGCCAGAACCCATATCCAGCTATATTTACACAGCCAGAAATGAAGTAACTGTAATATGATGGATAAGTTTAAGTCCGTGGAAATTATATTACTAATTAAATCGTGAAACACTAGGCAGGCTGTCAAGCACAGATATATTTAAAGACATAACAGCTCCTGCTTATTTTTAGTGTTTGCAGTTTGAAAAATTTGGGTGAAATTGTTTTTATTTGTCAGCCCAAGTCCAAAGTGCTCATCTCTATGGAACTGGCAAGTATGACAATCAATCTGAAATAAGTCCAGACCAAAGAGGACATCTTCCCCTCCCCCACGGTGTCTCCAGACCTTTTGTGGATATGATCTTTATCCAATTTTAGAAGCAGCTTCAAACCTTTTCTGTTTCTACGAGTCAAGTGTAGTTTGAGGATGGGAGAAGGGAAGGCTGAAGAGACAGACCAGTGATGTAAAATAAAGCATGTTTGTCCTCTGATCGGTCCATGCTGACTTCACCTTTTGTATTTGGAACATGAAAAGCCAAAACAAAACCCAGAGAATCCACAGTGAATAACTATGCATAGAAAAATTCCCTTTTCCAACAATTCTTAGTTTAAAAGACAAGATTTCATTTTTAAAATGTTTTATTAGTATACATTAATTATATAATTAATTTTCTATAATGATGGGTTTTGCGTTAACACATGCCACAATATATCCTGATCACATTCTTCCAAATTACCCTTTTATCCACTGCTACTTCCGATCACCATCCTGTCCTCTTCTACTTTTATGTTTTTTGGGTGACCCAATAATTTGCATTGAGGTTACTGATAAAAGGACTCATACTTCTGCTTCTGATTGTTATGTGCATACATGCACAGTCACCCCACACATACTTGCACATACATTCATACATACACATATAACACACACACACTCATTCACAGAGAGAGAGAGAGAATGAAAGGAAGGGGCTAGTGTAATTCCAACTTTTCAAAATTATACTCATGTGCATGCTTATTCCCTGAAAAATAAGCTTAAATGTAATATATTGGATATTTTAAAGCACCATGTGTGTATCTTATTCATCACAAATATCAGACTGAGTACAATAAAAATGTAGCTTAAGATGAAAGGCCTGAGTTCTTTGCTGATGCATATTCAGGAAGTGTTAATTGGAGCTCAAAAAAATGATTGCTTTTAAAATCTCTTTATCTTCTTCTGTGAGTTTACCATCTGATCTTGGCAATAAGGGTGCTTCTAGCTGACCTACCTTGCATGCCAAAGTACTGTCTGTCATTGTCCTTAATTCAGAAAGCAACAAATGAATCACAGGAAATTACATGCACAGAGAGAATGATCTTTGGGGCATTATCATGGTCTGGGACTTCATCTTCTTTCCATAAACATTATCAACTTGCCAAATTCAAGGCCAGGAGCTATGACTGTAATTAGACAGCAAAATAATTTCCCTCCCCTGATTTCTTTTTCTGTCAACATGACTTGTGTCTGAAATTACAAATTGCATTGTACAATCAGAGTCTCTCTCTGGTTGTCTTTCAGTCCAACTCCAGGGTCTGAGGAATTTTCTAGCCATTGCTTTTGCTTTTAGTATGTATATGTAAATATGTGTGTGGCAGTTGTGGTGGTCAGTTGTGTGTGTGTGTGCTTGTGCGTGCAATTCTTTCCATGTCTCTGTGTGTGGTAAATTTGGCTGGCTTTAAAGCACTAATGATAACATGAGTGAAGAGGGAAGAAGATAAAGTATCAGACTCATTTTTTTTCTATAGCCTGTTTGGTGCTCAAGTAGAAGGCTGCATTGCCATTGCCAAGGCTTTAAATACATCTAACTCTTACACACACACACACACACACACACACACACACCTGTCTATCTGCTCCTCCATCCAAGCAGTATTATTCACATAGAATGACTGCCTTTGACATATCCGTGGGTTGACAAGCAACCGTTTAAAAGTGAAATGAACAAGATTATGTGTCTGAAAAAAATTCAAATAATGTAACTTTCAGTGCCTGGCAGAAACTCTGGCCATTCCACTTTTAAAGAATTATCTAACATTTGGGGTATCCCTGTTGGTTCTAGGATCTTTACCACCAACACATGAGAGCCCAGGTTCATTATTGCATTTATAAATTCATTTTGTATGATTTCTATTGGCTTTTATTTGGGTTTTATCTTACCTAGTAGTTTGCCATTTCCTTCATAGACAGTCTGTTCCTTCCACACCCAGTGCCTCACTGCAACCTGAGACATTCAAATGCTGTGACATTACATTGCCTGTCACTGTTAACACATACCTGACAAAAAACAACTTAAAAGAGTAATGGCTTGTTTGGAATTACAGTTTAAGACACTGCATTCTGTCCACCATGGCAGGGAAGCCATGACAATAGGAACTGAGATGACTGGTCACAGTTTGGTGCTCAATGCACGGTCTCCACTTCATTCCTGGATTCATGCAATTGGAAAGAGTCCACCAATATGCAAGGTGGGCCATCCTAACTACGTTAATACAGTCTAAAACTCCCTCCCACCCCCCTCTTTTTCTGTATGTGTGTGTATCTGTCTGTCTGTCTCTCTCTCACACACACAAACACATACACACACACCACACACACACACACACACACACACACACACACACACACACACCAGTAGTGTGTTTCCCTGGTGATTCTAAATTGTCAATTGACAGTTAAGGTTAATTTGTGATAACATCTCTGACCGAATCAGTACAATGAATATGCATCAATTACGACGACTTGTGGTGTTTATCTTTGTTGTATGATGTCAATTCCCAGAAGTACAAAGCTTCTGTTCCACAAATATGGGTGACAGCAGGCATTTTTTTGGAGTTTAATTATTAGAATATTCTATCTCATTAATTTTCTATATCTGTGACCAGTTACATTTCAGAAGCTATACTGTTCACTGGCATGAGCACATTTGTTGAATGGGGCTAAAGAAGTATCTCTAATAGAAGAAGGTACAATTCTATGCGTGTTCTCTAAGGTTAATGGGGCCTCACCATTCTTATTTCTAACTTTCGTTAACACAGCAAACTTACATGGCAGTCATACTGTCATGGTACTTTTGAAACCGGGGCTCTAAATGGCCACATTCAGAAAGAGAGACACCCTGGTGTTCATACTCTAAGAAAATGTCCTGAGAAGTCTCCCTCCAAGAAAAGTTATGACAAAAGTCCAGTATTTCCAACCCCTTTTGCAGATGAAAAAATTAACTAATGGAAGACCTAAAGGCAGAAAGTTAGGTTGAATACGATGCCAACACTAAGATTTGAATTCAAGCCTGCATGATTCCTAACCTGAGATATAGGCTCATTTTTTGCTTCTACAGGTTCAGAATACCCTGATGCATCACTGACTGAGATAATAAATCTGAGATTGCACCCAGGATTCCTTTAGCTTTGGTAGCTTCTCGCAGATTTGGTTCAGGTATGTGTTAACAAGTGTCTAGAAGGCATCGAAGTTGTTTTTCACTTAAAGAAATGGATTGCTTCCATACAAGGGCTGAGTGGAAGATTCCTGAAAGAGAGAAAAAGCCTCCTAGGTATATATGATATCATCTTTACTTGTATACTTCCCTTTCCACTACTACATATGTTTAACGGAGCAGATCATCCAGACTGTCCCATAATTCTGTAATACAAGTAGAATCAATGTTATTAACCCCATTTTCCAGAAAAACAACTTGGTGAATAATTGATAATTGTAAGTATTGATTCTGGGGCTACCCAATAAATACAGTATATGAACATTTGATTACTTCAAGTGCAATTGTATTTGTGCTAACACAAAATACTGTACAAGGCTTCTATTTGATTATTGGTCTTCATGTGTTAGGCACCCAGCTAAGAACTGTCTCAATTTTCTCTCCAGTAAATCTGAGTATAATTTGGCTTGATGCCTTCATGAGGATGTCGACCCATATATGGGAAAATGTGTTGAGCTGTTAGGTACCATTTACCTGCAAGTATTCATTTACACACCTACTAGCTATGTGCTCACCATCTAGTATTCATTTACACACCTACTAGGCAACAAAGCGATCACCCTACTCTGGAACTCAAGTCACTCTGTTCAACAGCATCCCCACATCTGTTTCTCTCTTTAATTCTTTAATAACAATCTGAGTAACTTGGTATTGATGGCAATGATAATATTGTTATAATAGACTTTTCCATTATAAGTGCCTACCTGGTTTACAAAGCTTTTTGTATATTGTTCAACAAAGTTCCGCTTGTAAGCAGAATGAACTAGATAGGCGAGGATCTCTGCTCTCTTTGCAGCTCTTCTGAACCCAATACCAACTTTGGATGTAATTCCTGAAACACTGTCTATTCGCTGTAATTACAAATCAAAAGCACAATTTGGCTATGTCATTGACGGCATAGCCTAGCGCCATAAGTGGCACACAAAAAAACACCAGCCTCATTTTGGAGGGAATGAATTTGTAAACGGAGAAGTGCACTGCACCGGTTAAGGGGCAGAGCTTCTGTGGTCTCTGTGAAGCAATTGGGATATTCTGGGTACTGAAGCAGCTGAAGTAGCTGCCTCATTCACTGGCCTCTAATTGCTGTTCTTTCCTGCAACATTACCAGTGTAATGTGCTGATTCTTCCTACATGTCATCCTGACACACTTCACAGATGTACATAGCACCTAATTCTGGTCTTCCTCATTTGTAAAGGCCAAAGCTGGTACAGTGCCAATCTCTAACTCTGCTGTAGCAGTGAGTTTCTCAAGGGTGGCCTAATTCTACTCTCACCTTCTTCTTAACATTAAAAAGAAAAACAAATGAACAAACAAAGAAAAGAACAGAAAAGCTACAGAGAGGAGTAGACTGTCTCCAGTAACAGAAAAGAAAGGTAATACAATTAAGAAACGCTTTCCAAACTAGCTCATGGAGAAGCTAGAAGAATGGTAAAATCTTGTTACTGTTTATCTTAATGAACTTATATTCCAAATGGAAACCATGTGGTCTGTTAATAAAAATTAGTTAAGAAAGAGCAACACAGTGTGTCCTATTTATGACAATCTCTTTTTCAGAAACACAGCTATTAGGGAAGCTCCCCCAGCAAAGGGTTCTGGCATGATTTGTTTTCCATCTCATACAATCCATACAGGCTGCTTTTAGTCTATGTAACACCCTGTCTATTAAAAATGCCAATTGTGCATGGTCCTGGAGTAGCTGAAATGAAAGTCACAAAAGTATAAATAAGTGGCTATAGTCAATATTGCTAATGATCATACCCCATGAGCCTTTAGATGTACCTGCATTTATGAGCATATTTCCTTGTCTATGAAAACATGAGTCCTCATTAAACCCTAGATTTGATCCTTCTTAAACTACATGATTATGAGGACCTGAATGTGAATCCCTAGAACTCACTTTAAACTGGGCACAGTAGGACACAACTGTAATTACAATACTCCTGAGTCAAGATTGAGGTGGAGACAGAAGAATCCCCAGAATCTTTGAGGCCAACTAAACTGGCATATGCAGCAAATTGGGAAACAAAAAAAGACCCTGCATCAACCAAGAAGGAAGGCAAGACCAACAGCTAAGGTTGTCCCTGATGTCCACACTTGCCCTGAGGCATGTGCTGACACATATAACAAATATACATGAGCACATACAAACGTGTGTGTGTGCATGCACACACATACACATGCACACACACATGCACATTTTTTAAAAAGAAATGTCCAGCTATAGAAATGTCACTGAACTCTATAACCATAAACCTAGGATTAAGAATGTAACTTTTACTTCTTCCTGGTAGTGTGACATAATTTATGTCAGAATATTGGCTGATATAACTTCTTTAATTAAAATAAAAGTACCTACTCTATAGATTTCTTGCAGCATTAAAATGGAAATGACAGAGGTTGTCATCCTGCATTACTTCCCATCTACTTCCCCAGAATTGAGCTCTTGAGAGAAAGACAAGGTAAAGGCAGCCTGGAACTGTAAACACTCCTTCGCCTTCGCATCACTTAACACCTAGCCAAGAGTTTCATTCCTATGGAGTCCTACAATTTGCAGTGTTTCTGAGAATTTGTATTTGCTGGAGATCTCTTCTCCTCTTTTCTCTCCTTCTGCCTAGCTCTAGAGGAGTGCCTGTTTCATGTTCAGAAATCAATGCGAGCTTGAACTTTAGATGCCCCACATACCTCAAGCACATGGAACTGGGACCCCTGTCTGCCTCATACTTTATTTTTATTTTGGTTCTGGGCTGTGAATCCAAAGCTTTTCACATGGGAGTCGACTCCAGTCCTCATATTCCTTTGAGCCTCACTCTTAGAAAACAGAACATAGTTTGAGTCCCTCTTTCCTTCTTGTTTTGATTGAAGAGAGACATAAAGATGACCAGGTCCCTAGCCTGCTGATAGCAACTTAACTCATCAAAGAGATGTCAGTCCCCCTCGCGCTGAAAACCTTTCCCTCGTGAACTTGACTCACCTGCTCTTCCTTTGCCACAGTTACGATATGCCAACATTGGCAATACCAACACGTCCTCAGTCGACCACCACCTTTCCTTGCACCAACATTAAACAGAGACTTTGAATAGTTTTATTAATTCCTTTGAATGCTCTTATTTGTACTGAGTTTCTATGGACTGAGGTACTGGCTTCCCTTTCTTGTTTACACTGCCTTTATCATTCAAACATTGTCTATTCATTGCCATGACAAATGTAGCATCTTCCCAAAACACTTTTAATTTTATGTATAGAGTGGTTGTCAAAACATTCATTTTTAAAATTTGTATAAAAATAATGGACTTTTTGTGACATTTTCATACATGCATATCATGCACTTTACCTGTATTTACTCTCGTGTTATCCATATTTTTCTTTCTTAACCTAGCCCCTCTTTCCTTCCTAAGTATTACATCTTATTCTCCATGTCAGATAGATAGATAGATAGATAGATAGATAGATAGATAGATAGATAGATAGATGATATAGATAGATATATATGGATATATGAAACATAGATGATAGATAGATAATACTTAAATGATGCAGACCCTCTGTATGAGATCAAATATGGCTGGCTTATTTATTTAACATAGTAATCTCCAATATCATTCATTTCCTACAAATGACATAGCTTTGTTCTCTAAAGATATAAGATAACCTTGATCTTCATTCATCATGCTAGTTGCTGACCTCTTACACAATGGATTATTGCAATGACAATGAACCCTAAGTCTCACAAACTATTCAAGAGTAGAGGAAAATCACAAACTTTAAAGCTGTGCCAAGCAGGGAATGTAGGGAAAGTTGTTTTCATTCCTAAAGATATAGATGCTCAGTTTTTTACTAAATATAGTTCTCATTTTTCCTCTCAGAGCATGACCTTGTCTTGTAATCACCTGACTCTATCAAAGACACAGGGTCATGCTTTTCCCATTATATAAATCCCGGAGCTGTAGCTGAATTAGAGAAAGCTGGACAATGGCCCTGGGACCTCATGCATTTTTGTAGTCAAAGGTTATAAGAATTAAAAGAGAAAGTCACAATAGTGAGAAAAGATGATATATCTGGCATTAACTAAGGTGTACATGTGAGAGACTGTAGCACATGAACTTTATACTGGAACTTGCCAGCAAAAACTTCTCTAAAAACTGTTTAGATTATTTATTGTGTCATCCAGGAAGTACCTCTTCATCAGGAATCATCTGTATACTGTAAACAACATGTGTTTTCTTTATCTCTTGAGTGTGTGTGTTCGTGTTTCAGCTGTGTACAGGTGAAGATGCACATATGTGTACATACATTTGAAGGCAAAATGACAGTCTTGGCTCTAGCTATCATTCCTCAGATGCTGTTCCCATTCTTTTGGACACAGGGTCTCCCACAGGAACTTGAAGCTCAGTGATTTGGATAAATCGGCCATGTCTAGCTTCTCACCTGGGTTCTGGGGATAGAATTTATATTGTTCTGTTTTCATAGTAGGCTCTTTATCAACTGATCCATCTTTCCAGGCCCTCAAACGTTGTTTCTTAAACTTATTCTTCTTCGCATGTTTTATGTTGCTAAGTGATTTATTATTAACTTCAGGGATGAAAAAATACATGATCCATGGGAGAGTATATGGCAAGGCCTGTAATTCTGGTCTTTCAGCAGCAGAAGTTAAAGAGGTAAAAGACAGATAGAGAAAGCAGGAGAAGCCAAATTGTGCTCAATAAAAGATTCTGGTCCTGTGATGTTGATGGCATCAATCCATCATGAGCAAGCTGCCACAGGAACTCTACCATGTCCCATTCAGCCCAACTGGGGGTGAGTTTCCCAATTCATATAATCCTTAGTGAGAAAATACCAGCAAACACTTTCAACTTTGCAGGATATGTCAAATTAGATTTTGAGTTTATTTACACAGATAAGATAATTTAGAACCAAATTTCAGGATGAGTTACAATTTCTGAGAAAAATTTCATTCATTCAACCTCATGTTCAGATCACACAAGAAACTGCTAACTTGGGCATTTAATAGAAGAAATATGGGGTTAAAAGTACTCTCTAATTTTAATGAGCTTAAGCTTACTAAGGAGAAAATAAAACTTTCATATAAAAACAATGCTGAAGAAGGAGCTCGGAAGATAGATGCTCAGTCAGAAAAACGTTTGCCCTACAAGCAGGAGAACCAGAATATGGATCACCAAAGACAATGTAAAATGTTTGGTGTGCTGGTATAGGAATAGAATCTCAGTAATAATTAGCTGGGACACCCAGATGGGTGGTTCCTCAGAGCTCTCGGGTCAGTTACCCTAGCCTATGTAGAGAATTACCAGGTCAAAGACCCATACCATCTCCATCAAAGGAAGAAAATATCATAAGAAATTACAACCAAATTTGTCCCCTGACCTACACATGTGCGTATGTGCGTGCACACACAGACGCGCGCGCGCACACACACACACACACACACACACACACACACACACACACACACACGTCTTCTAACAAGGGATAGCTTGCTGGGTCTCCCATAGCAGATAGTGGAGAAGCAACAAGACAGGCAGAGAAAACAGGTTGGGGGAGGCAAGATTCTGCTTATTAAAGACCCTGTGATGACATCAATATTTTGTGAAATATAGAAACATAAACAACCTGCAGTGGAAAGGGTGACTTGCATTGAGGATATAAAATATCTTAACATGTGGAAAGTCAGGGAATACCTTATGGAAGATTGTGGTGTCTAGGGGCCCCAAACTTGGGTTGGATTAATTGAATCATTTATAGAGGAAGGTGCTGGAGCATAAAACTATAATACTAACCAATGAGATGCTTTTCCCATGCCTTATCTATCCCTCAAGATCCATATATAAGAGCCATTTTGTTTTAATACCTATAATGGTTTGAGCATTGCACACCTATTTTACCAAATTTATGTTTTAGAACAAAGAACATTAAACATACTTTAAAGTGGAAAGTTGAAGTTTATTTGGACTTAGGTTCAGTGTGTGTGTGTGTGTGTGTGTGTGTGTGTGTGTGTGTGTGTGTGTGTGTGTGTGCTGGGGTATGTGTGTGTTAGTTTACAACTGCATTGTACCTGTAGAAATCAGAAGACAACTTGTGGGAGTTGGTTTGTTTTCCACATTCTCCAATGTGGACACTTGAGATTGAACTTGAGGAGTAAGGCTTGTGGACCAGTGCCCTTACCTGCTGAACAATATATTTCATAAACCACAATTGTTCTTCATAGATGGGGAGTGCAAGACAAAGGCAGAGAGTGTGCAGCCAGTCCCCCTGCCATTTGTCTGTTGGCACTGCAGACAAAAACAGAAATGTTTTTGACCAGAGCTAAGTGACTCCCACAATTGCAGTAAGAGTAAGCAGCTTCCTTTCCCTTTGGTAATTTTGTTTCCTCTCCCATGAAGCAACAAGAAGTAAGCGAGAGAGGAGGCCACAAGTTTGACAGCATCGGATTGTTCATGAAGTGTTATTCTCCAGATTCCACAAAGCAGTTGTCAACACTTTATTTTCACTAAAGCCATTTAAAGCTTTGATGTTTTAAAATTTCCTAGAGAATTTCATTTTAAGTGATTTATCATCATATAATAGGCATATGTGATAATGGTTTTTATTATGATATTCTCATAAGTACCTTTAATATGTTTTGTTTTTGCCATACTCAATCTTTGTTATCCTCTCTTGTCTCCTCCCACTCTTGATGATTCCCTTTCTAGTACTTTTTCATTTTTCATACTTTTTAATACTTTTTCACTATGTGTGTATGTGTGTAGTGACTCAAGAAGTTTAGTTAGGATTACTTACTGAAGAAAGATACCTTGTTTGTGATTATACCACTAAAGAAAATCTTTCTTCTCCCAGGAATGATTAAGGTTCTTAGATAGTCAGGGTGGGGTAGGTAACCCCCACCACCAATGGGTTATTGATGGACCCAGTCTTACTTAGGTCTTCTGATGGAGACTCTGTTTTTATTTTATTTTGTTTTTTAAGAAAGGTGTATGAGGTGATGGCCCATTGACAAATGTCAATGGATCAACTTTCAGAGATCGGCTTGTGAAATTTTACTCACAGAACACAGATGGCTTTTTTTTCCATATGAGGGGTTCTACGCACTGTGTCTCCCAGCTGCCCTGGGCTGAGGCTTCCCTGGTGAGATAATCTAGATCGGGGGATGGATGAGCACTTACAACAAATTAAAGACTTGATCCTGAATTTCATCTGCACTGATGGAGCTCCTGAAGCTCTGGGACATTTGTGTTGTGATGGGCCCTCCACAGAACCACCCTCCAGTAGCTGGTCCTTCCCCAACTGAGAAACAAGGAGGCACAGATAGGATGCCTGTCATACAAAGTGGCTTTGGTTCTGCTCTGTGCTCTCTGCAAAACAGCACAGGCGATTCTCATCTATAATTATCTACTCCATTTGGTCTCTCATTTGTTCTCACTGTTGCTCAATAGTGGTAAATATATTTTTGAGATTTCTGCGCCCAACCACTGTTATTAATTATAGGAAAGATTTGATGTTTTAAGTATTTAATGAGATTTCAGCTTTGAATGTCTTAATTTGGAGTGAACACTGATATACGTTGATAGCAAGTGTAAATAGTATGTAGCTGACCAAAGTTCTCATTGCTGTCGAGTGGAATTAATAACACCAAGGAACTGTGCAGCAATCTTTGATTTAAAAGATCTTTCCATGAGAAATATTTTATTTCTCTTGTGAGTATCCCCATTAAAGCAGGTAGGACAAAGGTGAGCACAAGTACCCACAAAGAGATGGGAAACAGAGGTACAGAGAGAAGCAGTCAGACATTGGAAGCAGAAGTGGACAGTAGCACCAACAGTACAGACAGAAGACAAGTGTGCTTTCCTCCGGAAGCTGCCTGGTCAATTTGAAGGCAGATGCTAAATGCTCAGATAACTAAATGTGTTAAGGTCTCTCATGCTTGTAAATTTTGTTTCAAACCACACACACACACACACACACACACACACACACACACACACACACACACACACACACACACACACACACACACACACACACATCTATCCTAGTAGCCCTGAAAGAAAGTCACAGGAAGGTCAGAAATATTTAGTAATTTTTGGTTCTAAGGATTTTAACACACTGGATATCTTAGCTAAGATTCCCACATCTATCATTCTATTCTACATAATGAGATGGATACATGCATACTTTTAAATTAAAATATGATTACATCATCTCCCCTTTCCTCTTCTCCCAACTGCCCAACCTCTCTCAAATTTATTCCCTATTCTTTAACCATCTGCATATATATATATATGTGTGTGTGTGTGTGTGTGTGTGTGTGTGTGTGTGTGTGTGTATACACACACAAGGAATAACCATATAAGAACAAACTTCTGAGTCCACTCAGTAAAGATATCCATATCAGAATTATGGAAGGAAGTGCTTAGAAATTAACTAACCAAACTGTACTTGTTAAAATATTCTAGATTATAGATAACAACATGAATAAAATAATGTGTTAATCATACCAATAAATAACATGTCCATATATATAAACATATACACATACATACATATGTGTGAATTTTTTAAAGTTTGTTTTACTTTTGACTTAATTTTAAATGAATTTAAAGTTGAGAAGTTAGTAGAAGACTTAATGAATTTTCCCTTTATTTTCCTTATAGAGGTTTAATGTAAATGTATTTACTGAAAGGAAGGAAGGTGCATTAACAAGTCCTTAGGAAAGCGCTATTCTGAGTGGACAGAGGGACTCCTACAGAAGGTCTTGTTCTTATGCAACAGTCCATGCCCACAGGGGAAAGGGGAGACAACACATGAGCTCGTCCTTTGTCTTTGACCCCTATATACTTATACATGTGTGTACAGTTTTTAAAAAATACTTTAGAAAATAGAGAAGAAAAAAGTACACTATGCATTAAGATACCTACTTGCTTTCTATAGTCATGTGAAATTTATTTTTGATACAAAAACGATAGCAATAAATTGTCTTCTTTTTGTACTAATACCCAAATAATACACAAGATACATACTTGGGTGTATCTCAGTGGTAAAGCATTTGCCTAGTGTCTTAGGTTTGGAGTTTATGTAGTTTTTGTTTTGTTTCTCTCTCTCTCTCTCTCTCTCTCTCTCTCTCTCTCTCTGTGTGTGTGTGTGTGTGTGTGTGTGTGTGTGTGTGTGTATTTATAATTCGTTGGTCTCAACTATATCAAGTGGGTAAGCTAATAACTCAGACTTGAAACTCAGCCAACCAAAGCTCTGGATGTGACCAACAGGTATATGTTACAACTTCTGTTTATTCATTTTGTATATTCATTTACTTTACCCTTGGAGATTATAGTCACAAATGAAAGGTTTAGCTGGCAGTGTAGAAATTGATATTAAATATGTATAATGGGATCATCAATCTAGAGAAATTGCATTTCTTGTTTCATGCTGCTGTTACAAAAATAACATAGGCCAGATAGATAAATTAACAGATATTTATTTCTCAATTCTCGGGGCTAGAAATCAAGCTCAAACTGACTATCACCTGATTGAGAGTCTGGTGAGGGAGGTTCCTGGTTTCAAACTACAGTCATCAGCCTGTTACCTTGTAGACTGGAGAGGGAAAGGGGTAGTGTCCGAGAACACCCTTTCCAGTCTATTTTTATGAGAATGTTAATCTCATTATGTGCCATCACAATATAATTAACTTCTAAGGATTCACTTTGGGAATGAGAATCTTAGAATATACTTTTGAGGGCCCCCCCACACACATAGCATCAGTGTTGGAGATTATGTCCCAGATACACACACACACATACACACACACACACACACACACACACACACACACACATAGAATCAGTGTTGGAGATTATGTCCCAGATACACACACACACACACACACACACACACACATGCTCTCTCTCTCTCTCTCACACACACACACACATACATACATTGTATTTCAGCTCTTGCCTACAATACTAGAGTAGATAAAACATGACTCTATGGAGCTGCCTTGCATTGATGACAACATACTTCTATCTACTTGGCTAACTATTCTCTATTATTCTTGGTCCCAGAAGTTAAGAAATCTCACGCTCAATATTCAGTAATAACTACTATTAGTTTAGCTCGCTTCTACACTGCATGTCTTAGTATAGAATGTACATATGTCCTCAGGCATGTAACAATGCAGTAAACATCTGGTAAGAACCAGACACTGACAGCTACTGCAGAAATAAAAGTCAAGGGAGGGAATAAGTGAACTAAGATCAGTTTTGTAGATACCAACTTTAAGAAATCCCATTAACAAATACGTTCCATACAGTGCTTCATTGAACTGAACCTGACTGAGACTTTAGTGCGCAATTGCAAATGCATGTTATAGACAAAATCGTAGAGCCGAGTGACACAGAGCAACTGCCATTTGTGTTGGCTGTGGCTGTTGTCTACACTAGGTATTTCCAGATTCTTGGTACCTTATTCAAAGCAGCAAGGAAACTATTCAAAAGTAAAGCAATATTAAGAAAGACATTCAAGCAGCAGCATTCCACCTGAGCAGGAGAGTTCTCAAAGGCTTTGAATGATTTTTAGAGACTTCTTTTATCAGAGTCTACAGGAAGGAAGACTAAGGCATTGAACAGGAGTGATTTCTACTTTCTTTGACAGGCTTGAATTATGTAAGCTTTAAGCACGTGCATGTACCTTCCTATGATACATCTGATTTTAATAGTGTATATGTCCAGTTAGGAATAGTAAATATGGGATTTTTCCCTAATAGTTTACCCAGAGGACAAAGTCTAGCTTACTACCCATGCATTCAAACCCATTGTGGGCTGGATCAGTCCTCTTCTTTCACATCTGGAAAAGTTCTGGAATAAATTTGAATTGAAATTGTACATTAAACGTTCTTGGTGGGTTTTAGAAGAGAAGACATTTTTCAAAGTTGGATGTTCATATAAGCCAATGCCTCCAGGGTCTGGGCTGCAAGGAAAGCATTTTTATGTATAGTATTTGCAGATGATGTTTCAAATTGCACTGCTAAAAGAAGAATGTATGTACAGCCCATGATAAGTCAAGTTCCAAATTTCTAAGATATTCCCTATGCTTATCTGCCTGATTGTGGTGTAGTCCCTATCTATGAGTACACATGCAGGAGACCTGTTGATCAGAGACTAATTTCTTTTTCTGTGTCTGTGCCTTAAGTGAGCATACCTCAGGAAATAACATAAAATGCTGCTGCTGATTTAGTTCTTAGTTCCTTAATGCATGCTATATGCAGATGCTATTCTATGTGCTTTATATCCTTAGTCTTCCTGAATATGGCATGCAGATAGATGTAGTAGGTTCCACTACTATCCAGAGTTTACATTAAAAAATACCAAGTTTCACATATGTGTATATATCTATATGTTGATATATGCATATACAAATATAGTGAATAAAACTAAATACTTGGCTCTCATCTAAAGTTGGGATTATTTAAAGAGGGCTGATAGTGTTTGGAGGGAGAGAGAGACATAGGCACAGAATCTGGAGAGAATTCATGGAGAAAGAAAGGAGAAAATAAAGATCTACAGGCAAGGAAACATGACAGATGATGCTCAGCAGCTCTTTAGTGATCACGAGGATAACAGATAAGCAGGAGTGCAGATCTCAGATGCTAATGCAGAGCTGGAAAATCGGCCTATTCTACAGCAAGGCTTTGCTTGCTCAGCAATGCTTATTCTTTTCTGGATTTCTATTAAAATAATGTGGCAATGGCTGGAAAGATAGCTCAGCTAGTAAAGACTTGCCTTGTACGCATGAGGTCCTGAATCCAGTTCCCAAAACCCACACAAAAGCATGATGTCAAGATTTATAACGCTTATTTATTGTAGGGGAGATCAAAACTGATGGATCCTTGATGTTTGCAGACAGCCTAGCCTAGGCAGTAATTTTAGATCATTGGAAGATCTTGTCGGCAAAGTAAACAAACAAACAAAAATCACAATAAAACCCAAAGTAAAATGCGTTTGAAGAATATTATTCAAAGTTTATCTTTGACCTTCACATGCACGCACGCACACACACACACACACACACACACACACACACACACCAGTGTCAGACAAAAGTTATTCAACAATGTTGGTTGCTATGGAAACTACTAGAAAAGCTTCATCCAGAATTCTGGGGTCAATGTCATTGAAACCACCCTAGGGGAAGTAAAGTTTAGAATATTCTGGGGGTAATTAACCAACTGAAATTACCCTTAGGCTTAAGGTTCAGATTGGAGGTCAGGATTACTGGCAGAAGATTTCTAAAATACTTAACTCCCCTGTAGCATAATGTTATGACTTAAATAATTCATATGACCCACTGATTTTGAAAAAGGAAGGAATTATATTTGGCATTTAAAAAATACAAGAGGAGAAATTGAAAACTGGAAAATAGAGATCAATCTTAGAAGTTCATGCTCTGAGAAGAAACGGCAAATATGTGAAATGATTGTTACTTGTAGCCAGAGGAGACATGGGTTTAAAGAAATACTCCCAGCATCAAACCTTGCTATTCTCAGGGCCTAATGGGGATGCTTGAATGCTGTGCTCAATGGGGCATTGTCTTGCTCAGCTCAGCTGCCAGAGCAAAATACCTAGACACTATAACTTTAAAATGGATACTTATTTCTCCCCTCCCTCCCTCCCTGCCTCCCTCTCTCTCTCTCTCCCACCTCCTCTCCCTTTCCCCTCCTCTCTCCCTCCCTCCTTCCCCCCTCCTCTCTCTCTCTCTTTGTGAGTGTGTATATACACATGTATGTGAAGGCTAGAGCTCAACTCAGGCATTTCCTTGAGATGCTGTCCTCTTTGGTTTTTGAGATAATATCTCTCTGGTCTGGAGCTTGGTGATTATGCTAGGCTGCTGGCCCTTGAGCCTCAGGGACATCCCTGGCTCTGCTTGCTCACTGCTGCCATTAGAAGCATGTGCTACCATTGCTTGCCTTTTTTTACATGGTTGCTGAGGATCAAAATCAGATCCCCATACCTGACAGACAAACACTTTGGAAGATTAGTTACTCTCTCATCCCTATTTCTAACAGCTGTGTAATTGGAGGTTCAAGACCAAGTCAAAATCCAACTCTGCATGTAGTGAGGACTTGTTCCTTGTTTGTACACACACATCTCCTTATTGTACTATCATATAGGAGCTCCTTGAGAATTCTTCAGTGTAACTCCTAAACCCATTCATGGTAAACTATCTGTACTTCCTAAACACCTTCCCAAGTCCCTCCTCCCAACAGCATCACACTGAGGGTCAGATTTCACTGGATGGGTTTGTGGAGGTTTGGATATTCCACATAACAAGCAAATGTCTGAGGTTTCTGCATCATTATGTTTTTCATTGTTGTGATGAAGTACCCAACCAAAGCAGTTTAAGGAAGTTAGAGAGTACAGGCCATCATGGGGGGAAACCATAGCCACAGGATTGTGAGGTGGTTAGCCATGCTGGATTCACAGTCAAGAAGTGCGAAAGGAATGCTGATATCCAGGTCAGTTTCTCATTTTTGTTCACTTTAAGACACCCCAGCCCATGAGAGAGGACCACCCACATTTCCACCTAACTCAACCCAATGCACAAAGTCCCTCATGGACATTTGTGATTTAGGTTGATCATGTGTCTTTTCAGTTGTCAATATCAGCTATCATATGCTGTAGTCTTCACGACCTCATCTGAATGGCTGTCTCTGCTCGTTGCATTGTGTGTTCTCTCAAGACAAAGAACTAGTTGTTCTCTGGTTGGTATGGATTCACTAGAGCAGCCAATATTGAAGGGTAGGAAACTTGTTCTGGAAATAACAGGAACCAGAGACAGAAACAGAGGAGGCACAGCAGAAGGGGTGTTAGTTCAAAACTGTGGCGGAAGAACTGGGGTTAGAGGCTAAGTGATTCCACAGCAGGAATGCGGAGGAGCATTGTATAATACAGTTGACAATGACACAGCCTTCTCTAGGTGAGGGTGATACTGTTGGGATCTGGTTGAGGACCTCCTCCCGGGAAAACTCAATCTGAATTTTGTCCTGCCATGTTGCAGCAGAGCCCGCCAGTGCTGAGAGAAAATTCTGCTCTGGAGAACTTTACATGCTGCTGTGGAAGGTCTGGCAGTTAAAGATGGTAAAGCTCCTGTAAACATAACAGAAGTCTGCCTCACTCTTCTAAATTCAGAGAGTAGGCTTCTATCATGTGTATGTCCATGTTGGTTAGTTTTCTGCCAGTTTGCCACAAGCTAGAGTCAAATAAGATGAAAACTTGATTAAGACAATATCTTCATCAAATTGGTCTGTAGAGCATTTTCTAGATTAATGAATGATGTAAGAGATCCTGGGCCACTGTGGGTGGTGTTACTCCTACACAGGTGGTTCAAGATTACAGAGTTAAGCAAGCTAAGCAAGGTATGAGTAGAAAGCCAGTGAGCAGTGTTCCTCCATGGCCTCTGCTTTAGCTCTTGCTTCCAAGTTGACGATAACTTACTGCCTTGAGTTCCTGCCCCAACTTCTCCTATCATAGATCATAAGCTGTGAGGTAACTAGAACCTATCCTTCCAGGATGCTTATGGCCATCATGTTTTGCCATAGCCATAGAGAGCTGGCTATGATACAGTCCTTTGAATAAGCAATAGGTTGGATTATTCCTAACCAAATGGTGCTTTGCTGGGCTGCATATAACAAACCAATGGGAAACTTTCAAATATAATATCCTGACTCCACTGCATACCTCTCAAATGAGTTTCTGGGATGGGCTCTAGGGGTGAAAAATTGCACGAGCTCACCATATGACTGCACTAGGTAGCCTGAGCCAAGAAACACCACTGTTGTTTGATGAATGCTTTCATTTAGCCCACAATATCCTTGACAGATGGCCATTCAAGCTTCTCTTAGAAATTGTTCATGAAAAGACTCTGATAGTCTCAGAAGCACACTATTCCCCTTTCTGACAGCACTAATTGTTCTTATTGTATTTTCTTAGGCTGAGCCAAACCTTCCTCTGTACCTTGCATCAGTCATCCCTGCTGCACAGTTTTGAACAATGTTCAATGAGTGTATTCCATTTTGTAGATGACTTCCCTTTAGACATTCAAAGGCACAGCAATGCCCTAACTTGACCTTCCTCTGTGCATTCAGAACACTTGCAACTCCCTCTGCAACTGCTATCCCAACTCTTTTAATCATATGTGAGATTTCTAATATCACGTTTTCCTATGGCATTCTCAATGGAACCTGTGTGTCTGCATATTAAAATGTTCATTACATAAGATCAAGTGTGTATGTGTGTGTGTGTAATATTAACAATTGACCCACTTAAATTGTATTGTCTTTAATTGGCTTACGTTTTTACTCAAAACGTGAAAGCAAAATGAAAACCAATTAATTGACTTCTGAGAGAAAAGAAATAAATGACTGAAAATTTAGGGGAAAGATTTTTATTTTATTTCCATGACTAAGTCTACTACAAATTTAAAGGCTACAGCTGTGTCTCCTCTGGATGGGAGGTCTAAGGCTTCTTTGAAGATAGTGAGCATGCCATCTTTCTCCACTTTTCACAGAAAAGGGGTTCAACTCCAAGGTGCCTCTAAGAGAAAATTTATAGAGAAGGTAAATTCATTCCAGTTAATACTACACTATCTTAGAGAACACAGGCAGAATGGTACCTTGTCATGATGAGTGAGCTTTATCTTAAAATTAGACGAAGAGATATAGGCTATCATGGTCAATTCTCAAAGGACTCCAAAGAGACAGTTTGGCCTCTAGAAAGAGTTGAGGCCATGTAGGGTAGCCTGAGGGACAGTGGAGGAAGATGCAGACCCCAGTGAACAAAGCATTATATCTACCTGTTAAGAGATCCTGAGGTTAGTCAGGATCAGCCAGCTCTATAATGCATGTAGTCATCTGTCTGACTACAGAAGTAATTTGTTATCCCTATACCTCAGTGTTGTCTTCTGTAAATGGGAGATGATATGACTAATAATACCTACCTTGAGCACTGTGTGGTCCATGCATTTGCCACACAAGCCTAAGGACCAGACTTTGAATTCCTAGAACCCATGTAAAGTCAACCATGGTGGACTTATAATCTCAGCACACCTTTAGTGAGTTAGGAGGCAGAGACAGGGGAATCCCAGAAGTTCATGGGGCACCTAGTCTGCAGGACACAACAGTAAAAACAAGAGACACTTTCTCAAACAGGTGGAAAGCTAGAACCAACACCCAAGGTTGTCTAGCTGCCTTTAACAGACAAGAACATACATTCATGCATGCATATACACATACATGCATACATACATACATAAGTATGTATGTGTCTGTGAGATCATCTGCATATACACAAAATAAGAATATCCACTTTCTGAGATTAGTTTGTGGTCCAGTTCATCTTCCACATTCAGAAAACTTGTGGACTAGAACCTGGTGATTCACAAACATATAGAGTGAGTTAATATTTGAGGGTCTTCTCCTAAACTGGTGCCTGCTAGTAATAAAACCTACAGGATCAATTCCCACAAATAGAGGACTTTTCATTGAAGACTTTGGCTTCCATTGTCAATAATTTTCTGACTATTGCATTCCCAAGTAGCTTGTAAAACTGGTTACACACTTGTCTCTCAGAACCTCCCTCTTCCTACATGCATAGACTGGATTTCCTTTCCCAGTACCTGGCTGTCATATTGTATTAAGTTAATTGTTTCTTCATTATTGCTATTGTGACTGCTCTGTGTGTGTGTGTTTGTTTGTGTGTGTGTGTGTGTGTGTGTGTGTGTGTGTGTGTTTTCTCATGAAATACAGACACGCACTTGTACATGTATGGAGGTCAGAGGACGGAAAGTATCGGTCTCACTTCTCACCTTGACTATTACAGGGTCTCTTGTCTTCAGAGCTAGTACACCGTTTGAGGACTATCCTGGCTCCATTTCCCACCTCTCTGGAGGAATGCTGGGATTGCAGATGTGCCACCACACTCAGCGTTATGTGTGTGTTAGGGTCTCAATCTCATCTCCTCCTCCTTGTACAAAAGGAATTTTATCCACTGAGCACACACCCAGCCTGTAGTTGTTTTTATATTAATAAATGAGGTTACACATAATGAAATCCATGGTTTGTCTCCTAAGACTTCACATCTTGAATTCTCTGTTGTTCTCTGATGGGAAAACTGTGCTAGAGCCTTTGAGCAAAAAATCTGAGAGATGACTTCCGAATCTTCTGTTCCCTAATTTCCCTACTTTAATTCTCTTTTTCTTTCTACTGATTAGTACTTTTACTAAATATATCCTTCTGTGGATATTCATGTTTTTACATTGTTACATTATAGGCAAAATTAATAGTACAGTTCTTTTTAGAAGAAAAAAGGTATGTCTACTGTGTCTACTGTAAATATCTGGCTAAGATCAACTTATGAGGAGTTAAAGTTTATTTTTGCTCAAGTTTATGGTTTTCAGCTATGGTTGCTGACCCCCTGCTTTGAACCCCATTGTAATATATCAGCATGGGAGTTCCACATCCCATTGTTTCCTTTAAGCTTATGGGTCCAGTGACTTTAAACTGGCAAGGGGTTGTGATGAATCTCCAAAAATAAGGTTGGATTTTTAAAAGGATGTTTGGGCAATAGACACCTCAGTTTCCTCTATTAAACATTGTTGTAGCATCAATCTGTGCAATTTAGGGAAGTGTGACATGGAGGAAGTGGTCATGAGAAAGCAATGAAGAAACATGAACTTGTTGCTGAGCCAGAGGACTGATGACTCCAGGAGTTATTCCTTGTATATTGCACTAGGTGAGGGGTTTCTTTTCCTCTTTATGCCAACTGGTTTGGCTTTATGTGTTTCTGATGATGTCATGTCTCCTTTGGTGAACATCATCCATATCATATTGTACTGAAGGAGATGATGGTGTGTTTCATGTGTAATGCATATTATTGACTTGTTTGGAATGGTCCTTTTGACATGCTTTAAGACAGTTATTTTATGGTAAAATAATATTTTGTATGTGTTTAATTTTACTGATAGTAAAACACATGTTGAAGACATAACATTCTAGTTTTGTAGCCATCAGCTCACTACATATAGTTCTTCTTATAAGGTATATCACTGGATAAAACACTTGATACTTTGCTCATTGGGAAGGTAAACCTGAGCAGTTCCTTTCAGCTATGGCATACCAGATGTGTGAATAACATATTACTTATGCATTAATGAATTGGATAATAATATGTTCTACTCAGGGAAATCTTACAGCTCAATGCTGACACATCTTTCTTTTGGACATGTATATGTGTATGTTTGTATGTATTAACACATGTGTACATGAGCTCATGGATTTCAAAAGTCATATGCATTCCATAATCACTCTCTACCTTATTCTTAGAAACAGGGTCTCTCTCTGAACCTGGAGCTTGCCAGTTCGTCTAGCCAACAATCCCCAAGGGCCCATCTGTTTCCATGTTCTTAGCACTGGGATTATATCATGTACCGCCAGGCTCCAGATCTCAAAGTGAGACCCTAATGCTTGTATAGCGAGCACTTTATGAACCACTATCTTCTTTAAAACATATCTTCTTTTAAAATCAGCTCATTAACAGTTGCTGGCAACCTGATGGAGAGAATCTACCTAGAGTGATTCACAAAAACATTCATATTTCCTTGATTTTAACATTGTCACTCCAGATTCATTCACATCCCATAATAGGATTAGTTTCCTATGACACTGGCATTGCTTAAGGGGACCATGCACAGTATTTTGACACTGGCATTGCTTAAGGGGACCATGCATAACAGTTTTCTGTTGGTTGGTTTTATTCACTTGATTAAAAAGCAAGTTTGCAGTCATTTCAGTCTGTGGGCTGGAGTTTGGGAGGCATTCATTGTTTCTATCTCAGTTTGTGGGCTGGAGTTGGGAGGTGTTCATTGTTTCCTTAGCAGAGGTCAGAAAACTTCCTTCCAAAGGCCAGACAATAAGCACACTTGGCTTTGCAGGCCAGATGGTTTCTGTCACAGTTACTCAGTTCTTCTGTTAGATCAGCAAACTACACAGTATGTAAATGCACAAGTTCACGGCCACCCCAGTCAAACTCTACTTGCAAACATTGGTAGCAGGTGACATTTTGCTTCGAGGTCATAGTTTTCCAGACCCTGAACTTACTGGGTGAAAAGGTCAAATTTAAGTTTTGTGCCAGTTTTCTCCCTGCCCAACTGTTTGGCCACCACCGAAGTTATTTCATCTAATTGGCTTCTAGTTTTCTTCGTCTGAGAAATAAAATTGACCCTAGGTCTTCTTTCACAGCTCAAACGTGGTGTCTTGTGGCGTCAGGGACACTTCAAGGACAAGGACTTAACTAAAAAGTAAATCAAGAAAACCAAAGGATATTTACTTAAAATATGCATATCAATGGTGTTTGTTTCTGTGTGTTTGTGTATGTCTGTGTGTGTGTCTGTTTTTATATGGGTGTTAGTAGACACAAACACAAGTGTGCATGCATATGGAAAACAAATACAGTGATAGGTGTCTTCTTCAATTACTCTCTACCTTTTCTTGACTCCATCAGTCTTCCTGTCTCCTTCCTGTACCAGTATTACAGACACACACAAATACTTTTACTTGGTGCTGGTGATATGAGCTCATCTTATGCTTGCTGGACAGGTGCTTTATTGACTGACCTAACTTTACATCCTCAACAACTCTTTGTGATAGATGCTCCATAATCTAGTTCCTTTCTGCCTGGTGTTCCCTATCTCCATCTTTTTTTTTTCTAGGTTAAAATCAATTGACCATGACATAGAAGCAACAAACTATAAAAACTGAGCATGCAGGTGTGTAGAATAGTAGTATAATCAAATAGAACTTACAACAGAGTTAATTTGACACACACCTAATGATATACATAATGTAGTTTTGAGGCATGGTAATTAGGTATAAATGGTAAGTTGTTGACATAAATGATTGCAATTAGCACTGCTTCTGCACAGGCAAGCCCTCTGTTAAGTTTTATATTTTTCACTTGTTTGGGTCTTTGAGATTTATAAATAACTGTCATTGTTGACAAACTTTATAACTAGAGAACACAAGGCTTTGGAAAACTGTGACCATAATGTAGTATTTATATTTTTAATATTTATGTGTTTCCTTCAAGTGTCTTATGAAATCTTGTCAGTTTTCGAAAAGGCTCTTGTGGATCACCTGCAAAAGCAATTAGTGATGCTAAACTAAAAGAAAAACATTAAGATCAGAGAAAACACAAATTAGACATAGAAGCATAAACAGTAGAAATGATAAAGTTTGTGCTCCTGCCAGCCATGGCAAGGTGATAACATTTGTGGGATGAATGCTTAATGCATCAATTTATTTAGCATTTTTGTAAGAGTTCTGAAGTCAACCACCTAATTTCCATTGTACAGATAGAGCCAGAGGGAATGTAAATATGCTAAATAGATGCTAAGAGTAATGAGAAGAGTTGATTAAAACTGGATCTCGATGACCAATCTCATGTTGTGCAACACAGAGTAAGATGGGATCTGGAATAACTCGGTGATAAGGGAAATGGCAAGGCTAAGATATGGAGAAAATAAACCTTGAATTAGTATCATTTAGAACTATAACAGTTAGTAAAGAGATGGCTTGGGTGTCTATACAAACACACACCCTGTCAAGAGCCACGTGACAACTATTGCTAATGATTCCCAGCAATTTGTGTATGATTAGCACTTACTCAATGATTGTGCATTGATGACATACTTCAAAAATGTATCAAGCATGTAGGCATCAATGCAGTTATTTAAAAAGCATTGCTGTTTTTACTTTGAGTGTGGAACCCTTCCTTGCTTTTAAATGGCACCCATTCTTCAAATAAACAAAATCTAGAAAGAATATCATCTCTGTCTTCATAGCAGAGGGAGGCAAAAAAGAAAGAAAGAAGAAAGGAAGGAAATAAGGAAGGAAAAAAAGAAAGAAGGAAGGAAGGGAGGGAGGAAGGGATAAAGGAAGGAAGGAAGGGTGATTTCAATGTAGGATGTCAAGAGTTAAAACAATAAAATGAACAAATGATAAAAGAAATGTACAGCTTCTCACAGACCTGTGGAGCTGTGACAGTGAAGTCCACTGACAGGAATCCTGTATTACTAATTATATAAAACCTGGCTATGTCCCTTTCTATTTATACCCCTCTGTAAGAAACTTCATTAAAAATTAGAGCATCAGCGTTGGGACTTGCAATTATTTCATTAACATTTTATACAGACAAAATTGTACTTGATCTTGTTCCCCTTCCTTACAAAGTGCATTTTGTGTTTAAACCCTTGTGGTGGCTGATCTCAATTGTCAACTCAATGAGCTCTAGAGTCTCCCGAGTGGCAATATTCTGAATATGCCTGTGAATGACTGTCTTTATTAGGTTAACTGACATGGGAAGATGTGCCTGCAATAAGTGACACCATTCCCTATGCTGGGATCCTGGATGAACACACACACTTGTTACTCTCTGCTTCTCAACCTCCTATGCAACGTGATGAGCTATATAGTTCATGTTGCTGTGACTTCCCAGACACGAGAAACTGTAAGCTTACACTGTTAGTCTAAATAAGCCCTTTCTCCCTCAAGTTGCTCATGTCAGGAACTTGTAACTCAAGCGGAAAGCTAACTAAGATAACCCTCCTTGGGTATATGCAGTCACATTTCCAATGTAACTTGGCCCAAGCAATAAATCAAGGACTGCATTGTTCTTAACTTATTTGACCATGGTGACAGCAATTATAAAGTTATCTGTTCCATAATTCTCATTTTACAGACAGTGAGTCAAGACACAAAGTTGTTAAATCTCTGCTTAGGAACAGAGTTGGGCTTTACCTTCACAACCTAGTGAATATGGTCTGAATACCACCTTGTGTTCCTCAAGTTCTCAATCAGCTTAAAGCAGATTCAACCATCACTGATTTGGAAATGATGCAGTTGGTGCTCAGAGTGAAGAAGTGGCATCCTTCCTCTTCATTATCAGCATGTTCATATCCATACCTTGAAATGAAGCTTGAATGTAGAAATCACAACTAGGGAAAAGAATTTTTTAAAGAAGAAACTTTTTACTGATCAGAAGTGGGAAACACTAATTGTTTCATTCCTGAAAAGAGGCAAGGAATTATGTAGCTGTGCCTGGTCTGTAAGAATCATAAACCTAGGTCAGGCAGTGGTGGCACATGTCTTTAATCTCAGCACTCAGGAGGCAGAAACAGGCAGATCTCTGAGCTCGAGGCCAGCCTGGTCTACAAGAGCTAGTTCCAGGATAGGTTCCAAAGCCACTTCACATGTGCAAATATTGCTATAAAGGTGGGAATCTCATTAAAAGGCTGAGTGTTTTGAAAATAAATTATCTCTAAAGTAAATGTAGCCCCCAAAGTTGACTTAAAATAGAGTTTGATGGCTGCCATTGATAGTATACTTCTGAAATGTTATTTTATTGGAGCAGTCTTGAGTCTTTCTCCTATGACAATTAATGATTTGAAACCACAGACCTTTAAATGAAGGCTGATCTTAATCCCAACCATCCTTTTGTTCCCCAAGAAGGAACGCTGAAACTGAGACATAGAAGCCCACTCTAATGGTGGGCTTGGACCAGAAGTCATGTGCCCTGTTTCCAATCACGCTCCCTCTCCGGCGGCAGCAAAAGCGCTGACTTGCTGCCTCCATTCTAGGAGGCACAGCAGTGGAATGGCCATGTAATTCATAGCACATTATCATGGTTGGAGATCCTCAGAAAGCAACCACCTTATCTACCAGCTGACAGGCAGTTTTCATTCACTGAAAATGTCAAGATGGCATCTGCATGCTTGAAGCACATAGGCGTGGAGTGCCAAATCTGATCTACATGAAGGCATGTCAGTAGATAAGGACTGGCTTCTGATATTTATCATTCTAGATGACTTAAGCCAGCAAATGTTAACCACTTTCTTCCCTTTTTATGGTTAATATCAAACAACGCTGATTCCATTTTGAAGACAAGGTATTTTTCCATTTATTAATTAATTAATTTTACATTCTGACGGAAGCTTCCCCTCCCTCATCTCCTTCCACTCCCACCCCCCACCCACCCAATCCACCCACCCTCCATATTTGTGTTTGCACAGAAAGGGGCAGGCCTCCCATAAGTCTGGCTTATCAAGCTGCCATAAGGCGAAGCACTGCCCCCCCCAACCCCCTGCCACTATATTTAGGCTGGGCAAGGCGATCCAGCATGAGGAATAGGTTTCCAAGAGCCAGCTAATGCACAATGCACTAGAGACAGTCCCTGTTTCCATTGCCAAGGTTCCCACAAATAGACACAGCTATGGCCCATGTGCAGACGGCCCACATGGGCCCCGTGCAGTCTCCGTGGATGTCGGTTCAGGCTCTGTGAGTTCTCATGAGCCAGCTATCCATTTCTGTGGGTTTACTGCTGTGTCCCTGAAACCCAGGCACCTACATTCCCTCCTCCTTCTCCTCAGCAGGACTCCCCTAGCTCTGCCCAAAGTTTGCCCTTGGGTCTCTGAATCTGTCTTCATCAGTCACTGGATGAAGGTGCTCTTATGACAACTGGGGTCATCACTAATCTGATCACAGGGGATGGTCAGTTCGGGCTATCTGTCCACTGTTGCCAGGAGTCTGAGCTGGGCCCATCCTTGTAGACTCCTGGGGGTCTACCCTACTGGTAAAGTCCCACTTCTTAGCCATCTTTCTCAGCATTCTATCCCTCTGCTCACCCCTTCCAACCCTATTGCTCAAGTTCCCATGCCTGCCTGCCCCCAGTTCTTTGAGGAGATGTCCTCTGTTTCTCCTTCCTTGGGAGATCCATGCACCCCACATACACAGATAACTTGTTGCCTAGACTCCCTAGGTCTGTGAATTGTAGCATGGCTATTCTTTGCAGTTAAAGTCACTTATGAGTAAGTACATACCATGTTTGTCTTTCTTGAAGGCAGGGTAATTTTTTCTTTATTTTATACTACACCACAATCTATTGTACGACCTGGGACAACTCTTGAAATTATATCCTCCTCTACCCCACTTCGACAGCTTGTTTCTTTCTTCCAATCGATTTCTTCAGGTTTCTTGTGTGTTTGTACATGTTCATGTGCATGTGGATACATGCATGCAGTCAGCCATATGCATAGTCAGATGTATGTGCATGTGGAAACAAGAGGTCAATGTTTACTCTCTTTCTCAACTGCGTTTCATTGTATGTTTTAGAAGCAGAAAATCTTTGTGACCCTGACACTTAAAGATTCTTTTTGCCAGGCTGGGCAATGAGCCCTAGAGATCTTATCTGCTGCCTCTAGATGGGATTGCATATGATTCAAACTGGCTTTTACATGGGTCTGAGTTCTGAACTCCAATGCTCAATATGTATGGAAGGCATTTTACCAACTGAGATATCTCCCCAGTTCCACTGTCTCCAATCTGAGTGGTAAAATGAGGACAGACAACTTCTGCTTTCCTGTCATGAGAAAAAGACCTCTTCTTCCTTTCAAATTCAAATTATTATCTCTGCATGCATTTTCCCTATACTTAGAACTTTTAACATGTTCAACGTTTCCTCCAAGGTCTATGATTTCTATAGCTTAGCTGGAATCTATCTGAATAAAAGCACTTTTTTCCTTACAACAATGTTTCGTGCTAGCATATGTCTCAGTGGCTTTCAGAACCTGGCTGTTCTAGAATATCTGACTTCAGCTCAGGTTTGCAACTGTCCAGCGCTCACGCAGAGACCTGTGCACGTGACACTTACTTGGATGTTTTTCTGAGTGATAGAGCTGAGCATATTCCAGCCCCATGCCTGAATGGAACTTAAAACAAAGGGAAGGAAGCAGGAAGTAAGAAAATACATATACTATACCATAATAGATTATTAGCTATCCTTAAATGGAAAAGATATAAAATACAGATGGCCCTTCCCAGGGGGGGTTATTGACAATTAATGTTTTTGTTTTTTGACAGAGAGGGGAAGATTTTCTTCAGTGGTTTATCCTCAAAAACATTACCTTTTCTAGGTTGAATAGCCTCCCACCCATGGGTATACAAGTGACTAATTAAATTCAGTGACCCTTACACAAAGAATACATGAAAACAGGAAAGGGACTTGTTGAGAAGAATATGTAGAGGGAGAAGGATGAGAGAGGGGAATCATGGGAAGTCATAGTATAAATACATGAAATTATAAAACAATTATTTTAAAGTGGAAAGGGCTGGGGAGATGGTTCAGCAGTTAAGGAAGAGTAGTGGCCTCTCTTCCAGAAGACCCAGCCTAATTCTCCATACCTTCATGGAAGCTCACTGTTATCTGTAATGCAAGTAAGTGTCTGAGAGTCCAATGACCTACTCGACTTTGGGGGGACACCTGGTAGGCACATGGTACACATTCATACATGCAGGTAAACATTCATACATATAAATTTAAGTAACTTTTAAAATCTTAAAAGAAAACTCAGATGTATGCAGGGACTCTATTTTAAATTATATTTATTTTTGTTTTTCTTTTTAAAGTATTATCTTTTTGCTGGTGATATTTGAACAGACACCTAAATAGAGTGACAACAATGTACAGGAAAAGTGTTCTAAGCAGAGGAGACAATTCCCTATGGCAGGATGACCTTCAGTTCTCAGAGGATCTTCAAAGATGAAAAGGGGACAGGAAGTAGAGAATAGACCAGTGGAAACTGGGAAGGTTAGACAAAGACGTCATAAAGGGACACAGGAGTCACATGAAGGGATGTGGATTTCATTCTAAATATAATATGCAGCTCCTGGAAGTCTTCAAATGGGGTTTAACAATGTTATTTAGATGACCTTCGGCTCAGCAGAGATATCCTGTGAAGGCCTTAGCTGGGGAAAGGGAAAGCTAAAGTCTACACTGAGCTTCTTCCTAAGTGAGTTGGGTGTGTGTGTGTGTGTGTGTGTGTGTGTGTACCAGGGGAGGGACACAAGGAGAGGAATAACACCATCTTGACAGGAAGAATGAAAGTACGGTGTCACACAGGGAGAAGGTCCATCCTCAAACTATAATCTTCTCGAGCTGATTGATATCTATGTGATGTGCATGAGGAACTGGCCTCCAACTGTAAAGTGTGGACACTTTGTGGAATGCCATTACTGGACCCATAGGAGTGCCAGGAGCCATCGCATGATAAGATTGCCAGAGCAACCATTATTTTTCTAGAAAAAGACATGATCTCGTCTGAGTCAGACATCACTTTGCTTTGGGGGCCAGGTTACAGTCAGTTATTGGCGTGTACAATCTTGTCCTTTCACTGTGGCCCCTAGAGACCTTTTCCTTCTCTGAATAAAAATGTGCAATGCTGTGTGGCTCATATGTTTTGAAAATTAAATGATGTGTAAGGGTATCAATGATAGAAGATAACGATCTGGTAGTTGCAGGAATTTAGACTAATATGCTTAATCTCTCCCACAGTTTACTTTTCGAATCTCTCTCTCTCTTTTTGTGTGTGTGTGTGTCTCTCTCTCTCTCTTTGTGTGTGTGTGTTTGTGTGACACACATGCACACATGTCAGTTCACATACAGATATGCAGGCACATGTGCTTATGATACCCGAAGCTGATGTCACAAATCTTTCTCCAATTGTTCTCCACCTTATTAACATAGGCAAGGTCATTTAGTTCAACTTGGAGCTCATCAATGCCTCCAATCTAGCCAGCCAACTTGCTCCAGGAACTCTAAGAGCTGGGATGAAAGCCTGCAATCATACCCACCTTTTATTATTCTTATTCTGAGAATCCAAAGTCTAGTCTTCATCCGTGTGACAGAAGTGCTCTGCCCACTAAGCCTGCTCCCTGGCCCACGGTTTCTTATACAGTGTAAATATAAATGGTTTGAATATTATGTTAAAAGTATTTATTCAATAGAATGATTTACATACACACCACATTAAAGAGTACAGTGCAACTTGCTATTCACTATTGTACCTCTGTCTCCTCCATGAAGCTGAGACACTTATCTACTGAGGATCTCATTCCACTTTTGAAATTATCCACATTTGAAACTTCCTCTTTCCATCCCTTTAGGTCACCAAACCTAGAGGAAGGAATGGCAGAACACATTCTGGAGGGGAAAGTCCTTTCCCTTTATAGATACAGTCCTTCCCTATAGAAAGTGTGTTCTGAGAAAGATATATCTAATATCTATCTGTCTATCTATCTATCCATCCATCTACCATCTGTCCATTTATCTCTTTTTTTGTTGGAAAGATCCAGATATGTAATCTGAAAATGTTTGCAGTACAAAGCTAAAGTCCTCAGATATGGTCTATTGTTAGCTTATGCATACTCAGTAAGAGGAAATATGTAACTCTTGTCTTAAACACTTGAAATCTGACTTTTTGCAGGGGTAAATGTCAGACTATTCTGCAAGTATATGGAACAGGGCAGAGACTGGCTATTTCTATGCAGCCTGAGAACTTCCTTCACATCACTAAGTTTCCAGTGACTACTAGGACTCTAGACAGAGCCTGCTGGCTCACCTGTGGGAACCAATGTGTGTCCAGTGGATTAGGGTGTGGAATGAAGCCTCAGTTGAAAGTCCTTGCTTTGCAAGCATGACCTGAGTTCCACCTCTCAAAACCCATAAGAAAAATCCAGGTGAGATAGTACAAACCTGCAATAACAGTGCAGTAAAGAGGGAGGATACTGGGACACACACACGCGCGCATACACACACACACACACACACACACGCACACACACACACACACGTGCACACACGAGGGAGAGAGAGAGAGAGAGAGCACGATCTGAATGCAGTGCTCTCTGAATCCCCAGGCCCCACAAAATATTTTTGGCTGGAATGTAAATGCCAATGAATCTGTCGAACAGTCGGTTGTTCAGTCTGAGATGTGCCCATTGTGCTTCCGCTTCCCCAGTCCTCTGGCTTAACATCTGTGCCTCTGTAAACATGACATGGATTGAATTACACGGACTGTTGTTTTGTTTAAATGAATGTGCTATAATCCTGATTAAAGCATCATGTGGGAGATTTTATAATAATAATTATATGCAGTTCTCATTAGAGCCGGGAAGAACCTAACTCATGTTTAATAATCTAAAGCATGGAACTAGTCACACTCATTTACATCTGGACCATGGGGGTGAGTGAGGTTCTGCTTTGGTCTTCCGGATGTAACGAGGGCTCTCACAGCTGACAGGCTTACAGTCAGCACTGGAGGCTTTGTCTGTCAGGTCTTTGGCTTTCTCTTGCTCAGACAGGCTTCCACTTTACTTATTTTGCATGCCTGTGTAGCTGTATTCTTATATCAATAATTCAAGCTAATTAACAGTAGCCACCAAAAGATGAGCTCCCCCATCTCCAGTCAGATGACTCTTTTTCTGCAATGGTACCACATTGGGAATGAGCTGAGTGTTTGACTTGGCAAAGATGCTCTGTCCTGGGAGAGAGATGGCAGGTCTAGAGGATCATAATTTCCCAAGCAACTAATTCCACCTACTGTTTTTTCTTTCTTCTTCTAATTACTTTTTTATTTGTATCTGCTGTGGTGTTTTGTCATGGGTGTTGAGTCTCCTGGAACTGGAGTTACAGACAGTTGTGAGCTGCCATGTGGGTGCTGGGAATTGAATTAAGGTCTGTCTGGAGGAGCAGTCAGTGCTCTTAGCCGCTGAGTCATCCCTCCAGTCCCACCAGAGACTTTCCTTAAAACTTTTTCTTAACATTCCCAAGATATAAAATGGAAATCAGTTCCAGTCTCGTTGAGTTCCAGTGTGTGGTGGTAGGGGGCAGGGAGCAAGACTGTGAAATCATGCCCTACAGAGGCATGCTATAGCAGAGACAACAGTTATCAGCTAGCAATCAGCTATATGAACACCACATGGTGCAATGTCAATACATCTCTGTACTCATTTTGCCTGCAGTGTTTACAAATGCATAGCAACAACAGCAAAATAAAAAAAAAAACTCCACTCTTTTCTTTTATAGTATATTCTGTATTAGTTACTTTTCTATTTCCTGTAACAAAGTACCTAAGAAAAGAGAGCCAAGGGAGGAATGGTTTGTTTTGGCTTATAGCTTGAGGATATGCCCATCACGAAGGGGAAAGCATAGATACATAACCATCAGACAACTGGTTGCAGCCACTGTTAGAAACCAGGGAGCAATGAATGCTGCTGCTCAGTTTGCTTTCTCCTTTTTATTCAGTCTGGGGTCCCAGCCTGGCTAGGTACTAGCCACAGTTAGCATGGACCTTCCCTCCTCATGTGACCTAATATACAAACTCTCTTATAGGTATGCCCATAGGCCTGCTCTTCTATAATTCTATACATCCTATGAAGTTGCAGATACAGTAGAAAACCTGCAGGAAGGTGACCTGAGAAAAGAGAGGGAGCAGGGGCAGCTTTGCACTTTTGTAAGACTCTCCTGTAAAGTCAAAGCCCACAAGAGAAGTAAATTCCTCACTTTCATAGTCAAGAACACATAGTCTGCACACATCTTCCTTGAATTCTCCAATGTAGCTCACTTCATTTTATAAATTATGTCTCACATATCTACCTTTAATCAAATAAGACATTCCAAATTTATAGGCGCAGCTGGGGCACATCTGGCTTCCGCTGCCTCCCAAAGACTTCACTGCAAAGTGTTTCTGAAAGCATGTGTAATTCAGTTGTAAAGCATTGCTTCTAACTAGAAGTTGGAGGATTGCTCTGTGTTAGATGTATTTCCACATGTGAGAATATTCTTAAACCAGAAGATGTTGAAACATGCATGGAGAGGGTAGGGATGGAACCTACAGCCCCATATATATTAGGCAAACATTCTACTCTTTCACCATCAGAGCCGCCAGAAGTTTCTTTGACACACACCTGTGTCCAGTTTTGTGTGATAATTTCAACTTCACTTATCATCGGAAGTTGTCAAGTGCAAAAATATTTTTAAATGGATTCTCACTTTTCTCAGCGCTGCATAAAATTACCAAAACAAAAACATACATTTTTCTCACATTTTTTTCAAAGGCATAAGCAGAAAGCAGCAGGCTTAATATGGAGAAATTGGTTCCATTATCATGTAATCTCTCTAAGTCTAGCCCACAGAGGTCACTGAAAAGCAGACTGAACCCTATGTCTCCAGTTAGGTGGTAAACAGGCAGTCTGTGTAGACAGGAACCTATGGGGATAACAGTCCATCTGCTGTACTGAATGTTGAAGTCCCTCTCACACCCAGAGATCCTCCCAAATTACATTTCCAGAGGCCAGGAATGGGCCGCCCTACAAAGAACTCTCCCAACACCATGTCCCCATAAACAGCTCTTCACATATTTATTTATTCCTTCATTCTCTCTTTTGAGACAAAGTCTTACTACCTAGCTCAGAGCAGTCTCCAGCCTTAGCCTCTCAAGTATTGGTATTGCATGTTCACGTAACTATACCCATTTGGATGCTGATTATGGACATTTGATATTTGTTAAGAAAAGACAATGAATACTTCAAGTGGTTCAAGTGTAAAACTAGGAATTAAAAACAAATTTATGTTTTCTTTTTTCTTGGAAAAAAATAAAGAAGGAGAAAGAAAAGTGGAAGGTATGGAGAAGAAAGGAAACCCAGGCAAGAGGACTTTACTCCTAATTTTAATGGCTGTTATGGTTAGTTTTTCCTCAGTGCCGGGGTATAAAGGAGGCAGAGTACTATCTGCATAAAACTGTATGGGGACTTGGGTCCAAATCTGTGCGCAGCTATACATGTATGTGCAGATGTATATCCAAAGTGTGTTAGCAGGTGTATGTGCATGTGTGTGTGTGTGCATGTGCCCATGTACTTTTGTGCATATGTGTGAAGGTTATAAACAATCTTAGTTGTCATTACTTAGGATACCACCCAGCTTGATTTTTGAAACAGTCTCTTTCATTGGTCTGAAATCATCAAATAGGCCGATCTCAGGAATCTGCTTGTCTTGTCTCACTAGAGTTGGGATTACAAATGCACACTGCCATGTCTTTGTTTTACATTAATTCCTGAGGATCAAACTCAGGTTGTCATGTTTGGAAAGCTAGTGTTTTACCCACTTAGACACGAGCACAGCCCTATCACAACAGGTTAACAAAGGCCTGCTATGTGACATATCTACTCGTTGGTTAGTGTGGGGGAAACTGGCTTCATTCTCATACCAAATTCCTATTCCAAATTATTAAATATATTAAGAATACAAAGACTAGAAATCTGTGTTTGTATAGACAGGACACTAAAAATTTCCTGAAGTGGTAGTGGCACTATGAGCTAGCAAAGAAATAGTCTACATCGGCATGGAAATCTCAGGGGTAGAAGAAGAAACCCACTACACAAACTATCACACAACTATTAATATTATCTACTGTGGGTTTTGTCTGTACTTGGCAATTGTGACAAGTCAAGAGCATAAGGTCACTTAACCTGTCACCCAAATGACTCAGGACTTTGTTTTGTTTGTTTGTTTGACAAGAATTCTTCATGTATGCAATACTGAGAAGAGAGTTGGTCCCTCTCTTCCTCTACCTGCTTGGTTGGAAGAAGAGAGGGACTGAAGAGGCAGTCTCTTGATTTGATTCTGATGTCTCTAGCGATCTCATTTTGGGATTCGACTTGCCCAGGGCAGAAAGAAGAACACGAAGAGAAAGCAACTGAAATTGCTTAATCCTGCCTATGCCATGGGTATATCAACATTTATTATTAACGAGAGGGAAAACAAACGGAACTACCCGTAGGGCTTATTGCCACTTAATTAAGCTTAAAACTTGCCCAAATCTAAGCTGTACTAGTCAGCTTTTTGACAATACAACAGAATTCCTTGTGTAGGTAAAGTTCACTAAGAGGTTGATTTGAGTCCCCTTGATAGAGGCAGAGTCTGGCCAGCAGGTCACTTCCAGGGACGCGGCCTGAGCGAACAGAGGCTATGGGGGTCAGCATTGTACTTCTGTAACATTTCTCTCTAAAAAATTCAAAGCCCACAAGGGTAACGCAGCCTGAGGCCAGGAAGTGCACAAGTGTCTTGAGGCATGCAGCAGATGGAGACAGTTATAATGGAACCCCGTTTCAGAGCTTGCCTTACGTTTCTCCAGTTTTCTCTCTCCTCCCTGAATGGCATGGGGTTGATTTCTGTTTCAGGCAATGACATGGGCTTGGTTTTCTTGAGGTCATCGTCTTGGGAGAAGGCCAATATGCTTCGGCTTGTTCATTTGGCATGATTTAGTACCTGAGTGAGCCTTCAAGAAACTTTGCCAATATTAGCATTGTGTGCAGACACTTCTCAAATGAATGGCGCCCAGGGATGTCAGCAAAGATGATGCCATTAAATCACGCGGTGGTATTCTCTATCACTGTGTGAAAGTCAGGTGAGGGGTCCATAGCTCGGGATGTTCATTACCCAGTAAACCGTGGGGTACTTCTTAGGAGTCTACAGGGTGGAACTTTACCCTGATGAGACAGATGCTTTAGGTTGAAGACAGGGTCAGGGTAGGGATTAGCACTGGATCACAGTGAAGTGTGTAAACTTCTCCACAGCATGAGACTGACCTTCAGGTCTCCATGGTGAAGGGTAATGTGGGGAGTGACACAGAGTACAAAGGATGGGTAAGAGGAGGTTAGGTAAGGGATAGGGAAAGCCAGTGTAGGACATGATCAATGAGACACAATTACTGAAAAACAGGCAAGCAGTAAGCTAGTGTTCTTAGACCCATTCTATGGTCCTTGCTGTCTGATAATGTATCAGTTACCCAGACCAGCCCAAGCAATAGACTCACTGTGGGTGGTAGTAGCCCCACTCTGATCCATCAGCCATTTTGAGGAGCCCCTTGACTTCCATGCCCATCTACTGCATGCCGTTATGAAGTCTGATATGCTTTATTCCAAAATTGCTGACAACTATAATAATAAGACTCCCTTAGCTGTCACCCAGAGTGAAAGGAACATATTGGTTTTCAAAACAGCGTAGAGTTACAGCAGGAATAAAAAGAGTTGTTTCCATTGGCTATTTTCAGATGTTCTGCTGGCTTTTGTGTGAAATCTCTTCCCCTGCCCACTGATCTGACTACTTCATCTCCTTGAGCAAGGACAGATGAGAAACTGAAGAGCAATTTCTGCTAACTACTGAATGCACGAGTCATGGGACTCAACTGATCTCAGCACATTGTCCTTGTTTTGTTTTCCAAACCGCAGAGTTGGGGTAGCAGAGCCTCAGCATGCAGCTAGTCTAAGCTGCTCTCTACAGAGCAAAGCGCTGAGTGGCATGTCAGGCCAGATGCTGGGAAATGCAAGAGACTCAGAATGGGGGGATTGGCTGGGAGGTATAAGGAGACAACCTGGAGTCTCTGGGCTCATTTTGATGGCTGGAAAAAGCCTTGGAGACTGAGCTATGCACATAGTTTGTATCTTTGTCTCAAATTCTTGACCTTCTCCTAACTAGATGGTAGAAATGGGTTGTATCCCAGGAGCCCTGTCTGTTAGAGGGAAGGGTGGAGTTTCCTTCCCATGCTGGTCCTTAGGTAAAGGTCAAGCTGTTTTAGGATGGATGGTAAATACTGAGACCGTTTTCTCTGAGGCAATGATCCAGAAAGGTTTTCTGTCAGCCAAATTTGGTCTTGCTTTTCATTTCTTCTTAACAATAGCAGCCTCATGACTCCCTGCCTCACGTAAGCCAAAGACAGTCTCCTTTGGCCAACTTTGCAGTACAAAACTGCGACCATTTGTTCCTGTGCTGTCAAAACCAGGGCTAAGATGATTTTCCGTGGTTTGAGTGTTAGCTGCACAAGTGTGAGGAGACGCAGGCTACCCTGTGTTTGGATGGAAGTTTAGATGACTCCACCCCAAATCCCCTCCCCTGGAGTTGCCTCAGTCCAGACTCCACCCCTGAGAAGCCCACCAGACCCCTAACCAGAGATGCTCAAAATCATTTCCGTAGGGTTTTTAAACTGTCCCCGCCCCAGAGAACAAACACGTGATTTTCTGATCTTCCTTTCCCATCTCCTCTCTAGGGTCTGGAAAGACATCCGGGAGCATGGTATCCATTAAACCTGGGCTTTGTCTAATTTGGCTTGATTTGGTCTGATTTGGGTTGTTGGGTTGACAGAGAGGCTTATCCTGTTGCAGAAACTTTTCACCAAGCACATATGTAAATGTGAAACAAACAGGGCAGCCCTTTTGGAATTCCAGTTTTCATAAGGGAGAAACCCAAGCTGTTCCATCGAGCTCTGAGTTAGACTGAAAGCCCTTATGTGATGGTTGGCTTCAGTAGTCAACATGACACAACCTAAAATCACCTGGAGAAAGTGTTGAAGTGCATTGTCTACCTGGTTGGTTCTGCGGTCATGTTTGTGAGGACTGTCAGTTAAATTATGTGAGAATACCCATCAGACTATGGCGGCATCATTCCTTTTGCCGTGGGGTGCTGAACTGTGAGCGGAGGAACTAAGCAGAGTGTAAGCAAGTGAGCATGCATCTGTTCCTTTCCCTCTGCTGTGGTGTGATGTAACTGGTTGTTTGACGTCACCATCTTGACTGCCCCATAGTGCTGTACTATACCCTGGAACTGTAAACTGAAATTAGCCCATCAAGCTGCTTTTTGTTAGGGTATCTTATTACAACAAGAGAAATGAAGCTGTGATACAGCTCTCCAATGAATAAGTGTAGACAGATGAAAAATCCTGATGCTAACTTTGCGCCTCCATATACATGCCCACACATATGTACCTCTAAGCACATGTGAACACACATGTGTAAAAGAATTTGCATCACACACATACCTTTTAAAAAACCTGTCCTTGACTCCCATCTTTCAAGTACACTGAAGTGCTTTAAATTCTAGAGTCTGTGTACACTTTTCCTTTCCTCTATCTGAATTTGATTAATATATTATTATTGATTTATATTCTTGAAGATTTTTGCATCCATACAGCATACGCTTTCAGAGGAGAGCCACATTTATGAAGATAAGTAACAGTAAGTTGGACATTACTACTAAGTTTTCTCACCCCAGTAGTTTTGAGTAAGTTATTAACAATTAAGACCTCATAAACTATTTGAATACTTGTTGGTTGTAAAACTGACAATGCTCATTTTAGAAGTTCATAAATTACATTTTATTTAATAAATTTTATTTTATAAATTAAAAAATGCATTATATTTAAATTGTTTCTGAATAAGATGGACTTAATATTTGTTTATAACATGGCCCTTAATTTGTCCTTTAAGTTTATTCTCTCCTCTTATATGCATATTCATAAATGTATTATATAAGTGTGTATGTTTCTTTATACACATTTACTATATATGTATAAATGTACACACATACAAAAGAAGTAGATCCATCACTATATATGTGAGTAAAAATATATTTATTATTGCATATGTTGATGTTTTTCAACTCCACTTCCATTTTAATATTTCCCATGGTTTAACTACTCTCAAAATATTTTTACAGATGATTTAAAAGGAAAATGCACCATCAACTAATTTGATTATTGAAATGTGAGGAACACATGAACCCTGGAGTGTCAGACCAGCCTGGACCACATAGAGAGGCTGTGCTCAAAATCCTTTTCTTGTTGCTTGGAATAATTTTAATTTTTAAATTTATAATAATAAAAACTTACTCCCTTGCTTGACAGTCCCTGAAAATGAAAATTATATGTCCCTTTGAGAGCTTGCTACATCCTTTAATTCTCCACTTCCTGGGCTCTTCTCCTCAATCATTTCATATCATCATTTCATGCAGACACAAGTGCACGTGCTAGGCTAGTTCTCCCAAAGCCCAGGGTATGATCATGACGTGAGAGCAGTGCCCTTGCGCCATGCCCCATCATTAGGAGACATGAATCAACTTGGGCAGTGGCAGAAACTGTATTCTGATCTCCATGGTGAAAGGACTCATAAGGTGGATGTCCAGTACTCTAAGACAGGCTTCATCCACACCAGGCAACTCCCTGCTCTTCTTTTCTACCCAAAGAAATTGCCAAGATCTCTATTAGAAAGTGTGCTGAGAAAATTGAGGCTCTGCAGTAAAGCAGGGCTGAACTCAGTTCTGCCTTATCTACTTGAATGGCATGTGGAATGATACCACTTGTTCCATTCCTGGCTTAATCCCTGATTAAGCTGAGTCTGGAGAAGAATAGATGTACAAATGTATGAACAGGTACTGGCATATGCTAGAGTGTGTGGGTGTGTGGGGGGGTGTGCGTGCATGCATGTACATTCTCATGTGCACTCATGTATGTGGATACAGGTGTATACATGCACATACCATAGAATGCCTGCAGAAGACCACTCCCATGTTATTCATTACCTTGTACATTATTGAAAACAGTGTTGCCTCTTCCCTGCAGTGTACACCAGGCTAGCCTGCCCATGAGTTATTAGGGATTTTTCTGTCTTCATTTCCCATCTCCCTCTAGAATTCCAAGGATTATAGATGTTCACTACCCTTTCTGACTTTCAATAAATGCTGGAGATTTGAACTCAGATTCTCATGTGTGTATGGCAGATACTTTACGCAGTGAGCCATCACATCACTAGAATAGTAGATACTTTTAATCAATGTTAATTCTGCACACATAGACTTCCAGAGATGTCCACACCAGGCACATGCCACACAACATCACACTCACACACACACACACACACACACACGCACTCATGTGCACACGCACACACACGCGCGCGCGCGCGCACACACACACACACACACACACACACACACACACACACACACACGCTCCAGAAAGCCTCTCAGAGAGTAGACAGGTGGAATGTGCTGCTGTCCCTGCAGCTTCCCTCTCTTCCTGCTTCCTGAGCTGTCTCTGTGTTTGTTTCACTGCATTTGTTTCCTCTGTTTGTTTTACTGTGTTTATGGCTGACTTTTTTTCTGCCTGTGTATCTTCTCCAGCATCCATCCCTTTCACCACCTGTGCTGAAGATGCTTTCTTTACTGTTGCTTCCCTTTCCACTAAACGTGTGTGTGTGAAATTTAACACCACCACCCATCTGCTAGGGCTGTAAAATAAATCTGTATTGTATCTTACTCTCTAGCTTCTTTCTCTTTTTAACACTTATTTCTTTGCATGCCACCTCCCATGTATATAGAGGCGTGTGTGTGGAGGTCACAGGGCTCAGTTCTCTCCTCTTTCTGCTGTGTATTCTAGTGGCTGAATTCAGGTCATTAGGCTCATCAGTCAGCACCTGTGCCTGTGCCTCTTCCCTTTACTGGTAATGTGAGCAATATGCTGCACTGTACCTTAGCCTAGTCCTGATATTGCTCATTTACTACGGATACAAAGTGGTCTGAGCATGCTGTTGATAGTCTGGTCTATCTTACCCCTGGCAAAAGAGACAGGGCCTCAATTCATACAGGTCCCTGCATCCCCAACACTCTCTTCAAGAGTTTCCTTTCCCTTTACAACTCTTCAGTCATAAAAACCAGGGTCTGTGGTGTCCTGAAGGAGGAAGTTTCAGGGAAATCCAATATGAAGCAGAATAGGAGCCTTACAGAGAGGCATTGTCAGTATGGATGCTTCCCACAGGGATTGGTGAATGAGGCAATCAGAGAAAGGATCGGTGAGTCTGGCTTCTGGGGAAGAGCAGAGCTGGGTGAATTTACAATATGTATGTATAGGGTTCTGGTGTTGCTCAAGCTACATGGCAAAGTTAAGATTCATGCATAAATACTTTAACAGTTCTCAGAGTACAGTATGAAACAAGATAAAAGTTAGAGAAATGTGGGGCTGGGAAGATGGCGCAGAAAAGCAGTTAAGCCCTTACTGTGCAAGCTTAAGGAACAGAGGTCTGGTCCCCAGTACCCGGGTAAACGGTGGGTGGCCATGTGGCCTAACTGTAAATAGAGCCGCAGAAGGCAGAGTAAGAAGATATCTGGAACCATCTAGCTAGTGTGACCAGCCATACTGGTGAGCTTTGGGTTCTACTGAAGAACTTGTCTCAAAGAATAAGATGGGAGAGAAGTGGGAGAGGATTCCCAGATTCAACCTCTTTCCCTATGCCCGAACACAAACACACACGCACCCACATATACATGAGCTGTTCGAACAAGCATTCACATTCACACACCAGATACACACGGAGAAGATTGAAGCTGAAAAAGAAGAAAGGCTTAGTAAACACAGCTGTAACTTGGGTTTATGAAGAGGATCCCAAGTAGACCAAGTAGAGTGCTCAAGGCTGCACACAATTTGGGAAAGAGGGATATGTTTTTGTTGTTTTTAACATCTTTGTTGGAGCTGTCTGTAGGAAAACATGGACCATGGAAATAATTTTATCTTCATCAAAATTCTCCAGATTTACCTGACTTGGTCAGCAGGTCTTGAAAGCAAGGGTGTGGCAATGGGCACCTCGCCTCTCCTACACCTCATGCTTGCCTAGTTTGTCCCTGACATTTCCCATGGTTTGCTAACCTGTGTCATCCTGAGTACAATTTGGGAAAGAATGGCAGTTCCTATCCACAGAGGTCTGTCACAGTAACTTTAGTGATCCACTTAATATGGCTGTCTTAGTGTGTGTGTTCGGTATAATTTTTATTTGTATTTCACTAATATTATCAAGTCCTCTGTCATCTTAGTGTCTCAAAAGCAGTACTCAAATCTCCAATTTGCATATGAAGTTTGTGTTGATGCAATTATTCTGATAGCAAGTCAGTATTTGATTTTCCATTTTGTTGTTCGGGTTATAGCCCTGGGGTGTTTTGTTTTGTTTTGTTTTTGTTCGTGTTTGTTTTAATTTAAATTTAGAAAAATGTTTAAGATTCTTAGATTTCTACTTTATGGACTCTCGTCAGTTTGCTTATTACCACAGGATTACTGCCACTAAGAACAGATGCCAGCAACAGTAGTTGTTTAGGAACATCTGCCCGTGAGGCTGGACCTAATGTATCTGACAGCTCCTCCTGGAAAGGAAGCTGGAGTTAGGGCTGAAGAGGTGAGTCCTGGTGTACTTGCCTCTCCAGCCTTGACTTGCGCTTGAGCACCAGAACCCACATGAAGAAGTTAGGCACAGTGAATTGCACAGGGATCCGAGAACAGGTTGGCAGCGTCAGGAAGACTCCAGTGTCTCTCTGCTTAGCCGCCCAGTCTTTTCTGGTGAATTCTAGCCCTATGAGAGACATTGTCTTAAAATAAGGTGAAGGCATAGCTGATGGCTCAATGAGTGATAGCATTTGCTGCCTACGCCTGCCAACCTTAGCTGAGCACAAGGAACCAACACAAAGATAGAAGAGAAACCAATTCCATCATGTTATCTCATTATTTCCACATGTATACACAGGTCCATATTCTACCCCCAATGCATCACACAGCCCTACACACACATACCTTCACAGGTTCTCACCCCATAACACACAGACAGTCACATACATGCACACAAACACAAATACACACACCACACAGACACATACAGTCACCCCCTAACACACACATACTCCCACACTTCATACAAACACACACACACACACACACACACACACACACAGCAGAGTTAGAGTTGGGTCTTGTACCCACCTCAATCTCAGGTCCCTTCATCTTGGGTTTTCATGACTTCATTCAGTCACTTACGTCACATAAACTCAGATTGTCGACAACAGATCAGTGCACCTGGCCAAAGTGGAAAAACTTGTTCTCTTTTTTCTCCCCTGGGGAAAACTCACACACACACACACACACACACACACACACACACACACACACACACACCAATGGCTGAAGTTAAAACACTCCTTAGCGCTCCCACACTCTTGCTGAATTCCACAAGTCACCAGCAATCATTCTTCCAGTTGTTTCCTTTAACTAGATAAAGTTCCATTCTGCAAGCTGCACAGAGCAGAAGCGGGGATTCCACTTCAACCAAGACAAATGCACTTCCTATTTCCAACCATTAAAATCCAAAGCCTGTGGCTTTCTCAGGATTAATAGGATTTTGATGCATTCCTGATAGGTTTGACTTTTAGATTCCCAAAACTGGCCCCATGCCTGCACTGGCAGCAGTTCATCTGCTTGTTTCTGCTCCCTGAGGACAAAGCTATTTCAGAATATACATTCTTTGATTCCAGGAAAAAAAAAAACACTAGGGAGGGCTGTAAACCTGTGGGACTATTGTTTCCTTCATACCTGTATGACTTGGGTGGTTCTAATGGCTGTGAATCTGGAGGAATAAAACATTTGGCTTCTGGGCTCCTTCTCTGCCAATTAATTTTATAAAGGAATATTTTAGAAGCTTACAAACAATGCATAAAAATACAGTTTGGTTCTGGACAAGACTTCAAAGGACCTGTGGGGCAGAGAAGATTCCCAGCACAGAAAATCAATTTCCTGTAAATAGTAAAGAGAAAAAGATTTGAAGCAAAAGTCAGATATAATTTTGGAGAGTCTGTTTCTGCTTATTTTCTGGAAGCAGTGGCTAAAGAATTGAAATATACACTTTCACCTTAATTCAATTCTTTTGCATTTTGCCACCTCATTGGTGATATCAAAGGTAACATTTTATGTATTGCTTTTGACCTGCTTTTATTCTGAAATATAAGTAGGAAGGAGCCACAATGTAAATGTGCATAAGTTGAGAATAAAATGGGAAATTTCTAAATATTTAGATAAGGTTAAAACTACATATAAATTCAAGATTAATTTTATCATATCTCACTAAAACTGACTTCACCAATTGATAGAAATCATGTAAAGAATGATGACACTGAGCTAAGAAGATGAATTGTTAGAGCCACACGGGAGCGTCACATGGGAACTGACCACCATAGTAGACATCTCAAATTTCAGCACTCCTGTGGTAAAAGAATGCAAAAGGCCAGCTAACTGACTCCTGCTGATGGAAAACTACCTAGACAACCCACCTCAAAGCACGGTACAAGTGGAGGCTGAGGAGATTTCTCAAAAGTTACGAGGAATAACTCTTTGCCAGATGACCTGAGTTCAGTCCCTAGAACACCCATAGCAGCTCACAGCAATTCTAAATCCAGTTCCAGAGAGAATCTGACCGCTCTTTTGGTCTCCCAGGAAATCAGGCATATATGCAGTGCACATAAACATATAACACAAAACACTCATACAATCAAAATAAAAGAAAAATCTAAAGAAAAAAAGGTGGAAGGCAATGATGAACACTAATGTTTGTCCATTTTTCTTCACATGCAGACAGTGGTAAACACATTCACACACACACACACACACACACACACACACACTACCCAGTTAAAAACTAATTATGGTACGATTTGCAAATATCTTACATAAAACTTGTAGTTATAAAATGATTCTGTTGTCTCAGCTCATGGACCTAGAAATTAAAATCACACACACCCCCTTACTGCACTACCACAATACAAACTCTGCCTTGTAAGCCACAGGAAACGACAAACACCTTGATAGCTTGTTTCCCTTTTTTTGCTCATGCTATTGGGTCCCCAGTGAGTCTTTCTCTGTATAAAGTGAGCTCTGGTGAAAGTGAAAGCTTTGCAGGGAGAGCCCAGGAGGCGCCCATGGGTACTGTGCATTCCCATTCTGTAACGGAGCTGAAGCTACTGTGACAGAAGCCAGAACTTCTTTCCTTATTTACGCAGACAGAGATTGCCCTTCTCCCATTTTTAAGCTAATTTACAGCTAGTTCCATGTAAATTATAGATTTATGTTTTTTTGTTTAACACTTTATCTTTCATGAAACCCTTGGTATTTCTGTAAATCATGTGTCCATTACGTGTTTCATTGCAATGAAAAATATCTGACAAAAGGAAATCAGGGTTAGTCTGGGCTCAGAGTTTGGTGTCCCGCTCCCCTGAGGAGAGAGAGCACGGCAGTGGGAGTGCACGGCAGCTGACTACATGTCTCCAGAGTCAGCAAGTGGAAGGAGGTGGGTGCTGGTGCTCACCTTAGTCTTCCCTTCTTGTTCAAGCCAAAACCCAGACTGTGAACTATAGTCAACATTTAGGTTGGGTCTTTCCACTTGAATTAACTCAATCAAAAACTCCTTTGCAGGCATTTCCAGATGTGTTTCCAGATCTTGTTAAGCTAACAAAATTAACCCCCACAAGTAACCACATTATTGTATGTAATGGGAGCTCAGTCAACAACTGTGGGAAGAATTGAGGTAACATGTGTGAAAATTTCCATATTCTTGCAACTGTTGTAATGATTGTGAGTCAATTTTTTTTATTATTTATAAACCCTTCCCTTGGGTATATCCAAGCTGCTGTATTACAGAATTTAGTGTACTCTCGACAGATGCATAGAAGCTTACATTTCCTTTTTCTTTTTCATTGTTTGTATCCTCTCCTTCTTGCTCTCAGTATGTCTCCCAACATGTTTTCATCCTGTGTCCTTTGAAGCTATTTACTTGATCTAACAAGCCAAATAGGAAAATTCCCTGCTTCCCTGGCAAGGACCCTTCCAGCTGGGTTCTGACCTTCCTTCGATGACAGTAGCTGAACAAGGCACTTCCTTTTATCCTAATGTTCATCCCTTGTGAGTTAATAAACCAATACATCCCTATGTTCAGCATGGACTTCCTGCATTCAAAGCCTAGTGATTTAATGGCAAGATTGCTTACGCAATGGAAAAGACTGCAGGCTGACTTAACAAATGGAGCAAAATTGTCGTTTCACACTTTGATCTTAATTTAACCAGTAGCCATTCTTAGATTTTGGATATTTTGACTTACAAATCTGGCAGTGTGGCAGAAGGGCATGTCATGATTCTCAAATGTGCTAGGAGAAAGGCTTTCCAGCAGCCAAGTAGAGTTTGGATTGAGTTGTGCCAGTTTAGTTATCTACATTGTAGAGGAAGTAGATTCAGTATCAAACCTTGCTGTGGATGACAAAAGTGTCGGACTTGGGAGCTCTCCGTCAGTAGATTCTCTCCTCCACTGAGACAGGAAAGCAGACAAGTGTGCTCTTTCCCTGTTCTTCTTGAGAATGTTGAAAACATTCTACACAGTTGCATTTCTCCTTAAAAACAGATATGGAAAATAATAACTGGTATGAAACTTAACTCTCAACAATCTTCTTTTCCCCAAGAAGTTTATATGATTTGCCTTCACACACCACCCATCCCAACCAAGTTATTCTACTTTTATATTTACTAATCTTTAATTTCTACATTCCACCTAACTTCAAGCTTTGATATATAACATTTTGTTCCTTAGAAGAAAAGAGAAAGAGCTGTCTCTCAAAATGGAGTACCTTCCACATTTTGCTTATATGTTTCTGTACTTTTCAACAGTGCTTCTCTCTTTGGTGACAGTAACACTTTCATTCAGTCTACCTGGTGTTAGGATGATAAACACTTACACCCTGGCTGCTAATTCCTATCCACCGCCACAGTGACTGACACTAAGCAAGTACTACACTAAACATAAGTGACCATGAGTGTTCAGTTGTAAAGTGAAAATCTCTAACAACCCGTTCGCCTAAGGCTCGGGGTGCTGTGAAGTGCTGCCTTCTAGTGAGGACATGACTATTGCTCACATAAGCTCACAGTGACTGTAAGACTTGCACAGCATCAAAGCAATTAATATCCTAGCTTGCAGTGGGAAGGAGCTACAGAAGCTGCACCTACCCTGAGGAGATGTTGGCAAGCAATGGCTACTGAAGGAGGAGAGTCGCTTTTCTTTAGGGCTGTGGCCCCTGGTAAGTTCCCTGTGTGGTAATGGGTAATCCCACGTTCATGTGCAGCAGATGGGCAGAACTAACTGGGCTCAGTGGAAAACACATATTTAAGAAAGGTCGTGAAGTTGGGATGAGGCTATGTTAGATGTACCAGACTGGATTCTACGTGGGATTGAAGGTTGATATGATCAAGATATGTTACATACAAGGATTAAATTTTCAAATAATAAATTTAAGTTGTTATTAGAAAAGGATAAGTGGGTAGACAAATAAAATACGTATCCAAAGATGAGAGTTGCTTTAAAACTTTGTGAGTCTGACCTGTGTTATGATGTCCACTCCACAGAGGCACATTCTCTGCTAACTATTGTAGGGGACCCTTGAAATTCATAAAATGGTTTCCCTTTTAAATATATAAAATATAATAAAAAGCACCCATTTTGCTTTGAAATATATTCTAGTCCTAAGAAATGCAAAAAAAAAATGAAAATGAAAATGCATGGCCACTGAGTCATAATCCAGTGGAAACGGCCGATATTGACTTTCTGTCGCTGTGGTGGGCTCAACAGCTGCCGTTCAGAAACCACCTCCCTGGATCCTAATCAATCTGTTCGCAGGGGCTAATGCACTTGATTCGTTCTCTTTTGAAGACGAGGGTAAAACCCAATCTATGTTTTATCTCCCAACTGCCATAGGATCCCGTTCTAATGTTTCTTTAGAAATCATTACCATGAGGCTTAACTTCTGTACATTCATTCAACCCACCTACCCATTTTAAAATTCTCTGTGTAAAGAAACTGAAAATGCAGGAGTCGGGGAGTAGACTTTTCCTTTTGCAAGGTGTTCAAGGTCAAGGTGGGGACACAGATTGGGGTAATCATTACAGACAGTGAGATTATGTGGGAGGAAGAAAGATGCCTGGGTTCTATACAGGCTAGCAAGATAATCCACAGGGACTATTTTAGAAGATGTCACACTGAATGGGGCCATGACATGTTGGGAAGGTGACAAAGAAAGGTTTAATGAACAGACACCAATGTGGATCCAAACTTACTCGCAGGGCTGGCAGTCATGTTAAGGGGCCTTGAACACAGTGGGTGGATCGCATACACTGGATCTTCATGTGAGAGAACGGTGGCAGTAAATCTGGGGACACAAGCAGGAAATATTCCACAAAGGACTTTGCCAGCATTAAGAAGTTTGTGGCCTCCGCGAGCTGGACGTGTGGCTGAAGAAATGGTGCAGCAGTTGAGAGCACATACTGGTCTTACAGAGGGCTAGGGGCCGGTGGCTCCCAGAAGGTACATCAGGTGGCTCACAGCTGCCTGAAACTCCACCTCCAGGGAATGCAATGCTTTTGTGGCCTCTGAGAGCATTGCACTCAATATTTGCAAACTCATGATCAGGTACATACATACACACCTAATTAAATAATAAAATAACCGGGCATAGTAGCATACACCTTTAACTCCAACACTCAGAAGACAAAGGCAGGTGCATCTCTGTAAGGGTAGCTTGGTCTACTAAGAGAGGTCCCAGACAGCCAGGGATTCACAATAAAACCATTTCTCAAAATAAAGAAGAAATGAAATCTTTGAAGAGCTCAGAGGAGTAATTGGATTAGCAGCCTAGTCACCTATAATAGGATGCTCATATAAAATAGAGTTACATTTCAAATAAATAAGTGATGCTTATTTTGAAAATAGGCATGTGCTAAAGCTTTCCTGGGTATACACATACTATGAAAAGAAATGTTTAGTGCTACCCGAGAAAGTCAAGTTTCAATTGGGGTCCTGCAGTTTTATGCATTAAATCTCCCAGCTTTGTCCTAGTGGCTAGTGTAGAGAATGCATTGGAGAAGAAGACCAGTCTGAGAGATGAGTGGTTCCATGCCAGACTCACACAGTGCTGATGCTGGTGTTCGGGATGCGGACCCTTTTGTTGGCAGGACACAGAGAGCTAAAACCTGCAGAGAAAGACTATCTTTAGGTCTTATTTGTAAGTCAGCAGATATTTTAGGATGAATAGATGGTGTTAGTGTTCCCCTGCTGCAGCCCTGGTCATACGATGGAGACATCTGTTCCTTTGCTAGTAGATGCATGTGTGCATGTCTGCTTTGCAGACTGTGGAGTAAATCAGATAGTGTTGTAAGAACACCAAGGACACAATGGCTTAATGCTTCTCTTGGGTCTCAGGCCTACGCTCTCAAAATGGACAAATTTAAAGTTTTTATTATGATTTGAACATTCCAAAGTCTTCACAAAACTATTATTTCAATGGCTTTATTGTCAAAGGACATTTATGTTTAAGTTAAAGTGTCAGATAAGAGAATAAGTACAATAAAGTATTCTGGTTTCTTTTTCATGGTAATGCACTCTTTGTTATTTCAATGTTGTCATAAACCACATATTTCCTAGCAGAAGTTTCACATCCATACTTGATTCCTTTGCCATTTACAGCGGCAGCGTAATTCAGGATGCTGCATGGCTCATCTCTGAGAACTTGCTTGGTTTACCTTTTGTACTTACACAAAATGAAGATTACCAGAAGAGGAAGATGAAGCTCGGCCTTGTTCTAAAAAACATCATGTATTCCTATTGGCCATTGAACATATGGAAGACCTAATAATATTTGATTAAAAGACAAGCATTGACAGCCAGGAAATAGCACAGGGATCCAGGGTCATATGGTATCTTATACATGTTGGACCCCGAGGACCTTTTTAGTCCTTGCTTTGAGGAACCACATGGAGGTGTGTTCACAAGGGACTATTTAGAGGGTGCTCTTATCATCCTCTAGGAAGTGCAGAGTGGAACATAAACCACACGAAAGAGAATCTTAACATTGAGTAATTAAGAAAAGGGCAGCTAACAGTAAGTGAGATGCTATTTAAATAATACCTCAGACACAAAGACTCAGAGCATTCTTTTGGGTCTCAGATCCAAATTCTCAAACCATCTCAGAGAGATGCCTCACAAGGGTAAGAACACTTCCTGCTCTTAGGAAGGATGCAAGGTCAGATGCTAGGACCCATATCAGGTGGCTCACAACTCTATCTGTGTCTCCTCTTCTGTCCTCTTAGGGCATCTGTACATGTGCCATGCATTCATACACACACACACACACACACACACGTACAAATATAAATACCCTTTTTATATATGTATAGTAGGAGTGCTGACATCTGATTGCTGCTTGCCTTCTCAAGATGCCCTCCCTGCTTAGTACTTGACTTCTTTTAGGACCTTTCAAGGTTCATGTTTCTCAGCCACTGTCTAGGTTCTATACTATGCTGGGTACAGGTGTTAGGGTACAATCTCTCAGGTTATCAAGGAAGTCAATCCCCCAAATGCTTTACCTCCCCAACAATAATATTATTTTATGTTCATAAATACTTTCAACATGTATCCTACTTGGTATCATTAGTCATATGTGTATTTTTTCTAAATAAAATGTGTATGAACTGTGTTTCCTACATGTTGACTACAACAGCTATTCTCATGGTGATGCACACATTAAAATTACCTGAGTGCGCAGCTTGCTGAGTAGAGGAGATTAAATCCAGATGGTCCTAGTGGACCTGAGATATTGCCGGCTTATCAAGTTCCCAAGTGAAGCTAACTGTGCTGAAACAGAATCACACTTTGAAACCAGATGTTTCAGGAAATACATTCTGATGTTTTTCTGTGTGTTATGTTTGCATACATATTCTAGAGTTCCCCATTATGTTTAGAAGCAGATCATTTTCTACTTTTATCTGCATTTCTATACTTACATCTATAAAATAAAATTAAGATATGTATTCATATACAAATACATCAAAATAACTCTTCATAAAAGGTGATAAACCTAAGTATAAATTTTTATACACCCACTCATAGAATGCATTGAAGTGTGTTTTATATGTGTATCTATTTACATGGGAGTTCATATGTATGTGCTTATTCATATGGGTGCTTATTCAATGTGAAAAGAGAGCAATTTTGGGTATCACTTCTCAGTTGTTTTTCACTTTGTTTTTTGAAACCCTTGAACTAGTAGACTAATCTGGCTATACAGCATGCCGCAGGGACCTGCCTGTCTCTGTCTCTCCAACACTGAGATCACAAGTGTGTACTACCATGCCTGGATCCTTTTATGTATTCAGGGCTGAATTCTGGTCCGGGTGCTTTCAAAGCAAGCACTTTTGCCATTGAATCATCTTCCCAGCCCTCAAGGCATGTTCCACATGAATACATAGTTATAAGTGACTTTCTAGGTAGCACTTATGCTGGGCCTGAACACATCATGTCATTAACCTGGCTCCATCCTCAGCAATGATTAAGTGCATGATTACATTCCATATTTTATGGTAAGTTCATTTCCAAAAGTGTTCCAACAGACTTGTCTTCCTGATGGCTGTATTAAACTTTATTAGTAAGATGATCTTTTCAATTTGCCTGGAGTACATTCCACACTGCCATACGTCACATGTGAAATTGCCAAGTCAAATCTGGTTCACACATTTATGGGACCACCAGGGTCCCCTTGGAAAGTCAAATTTTGACCATTTCCCTCTTTTCCTTTCTCACTCAGCTGTACAGAAATTGTTCCAGTATTTAATGAATGAGAACACAGCACAAACTGAATGTGTCCTGTATTCCTGGGTCATTTCTCCACTCTCTGCTAGAAATCCCCCTTGTTTCAAAGGTAAAAGTGTTTTTGAAGGAGGAAAAGAAGGATGAAGCAGAAGAAGAGAATTAAATGTGAAAGATGGGTTTGGGGCCTTACAGTTAGGAAGCAAAAGCTTGATACAAAATAAATAAAGCATAAGATGAACTCTAGGGAGATGGTTCAGTGGGTGACATGCTTTTTGTACAAGCATAAAGACTTAAGATTGGATTCCAAGATAAAAGAACCTCAACAGCATGCCTCTGTAATGTCAAAATTCCTACAAGGATCCCCCAAACAGAGGCAGCTAATTTCCCAGAAGCTCCAGGGCCTGTCTTGTCCTGACAAAAATATGAGCCTATTTCAAATACTGTAAAAGGTAGCGATCTACATTGAGGCTGTCCTCTAATCGTGACTCTCATGCAGGAACGTAGACAGTCACACATCACATCATCCACATACACAGAGACACAATGACACCATGTAGCAAAAAAACAACCAGTTGTTCAAGTTTAAACAGGACATCCACTGATCCTTTCAGCACTATTTTCTCTTATTCAGTTCATCAGGAACCATGAGAAAAAGAGGCATAGCCAAGAAAGAAAGAGAGAGAGAGGGAGGAAGGAAGGAAGGGAGAGAGAGAGAGAGAGAGAGAGAGAGAGAGAGAGAGAGAGAGAGAGAGAGAGAAAGAGAAAAGGAAACCTCAAGAAAAGAGACTCATATGTGTTGCTGGCTACTTGCTTCACAGTGCAGTGCACACTGTATCTTTATACTACTGTTTTTGATAGATGTTATCCTTAAACCCAAAGTAGATGACAACCAGGGTCTACTAACAACATGCTGGAGAGTACTCTTCTTAAAGTGGAGAAACCAGGATGCAGTTGCAGTTGTTAGGGATCTCAAAGTTTAGATCCAGAACTTTGGACACAGAGGCTGAGAAAAAGGCAGTTATTTCAACAGAAGCTGAGAAGAGAGACTACAATAATGTATAAAAATTCCAGGGAATTCACTAGAACCTACATCTCCTAGTCAGGGTGAACAGCTGGAGGTAGCCTTCTGAGCACCAGTAAGATGAACTTGGCACGTAAAGGGTGGCAGGACTTTGGTGTAAAAAGCCATCTACAACAGTATGTCTCAAATGCAGAGTGGCGAGCAGCCCTTACAATAACCACCATCGGTGTCTGAGGTTCATACACATTTATTCATGTCCACAGCTTTTATCAAGGTTTCTGGCCTGTAGTTCACAGCTGAACTTCTGGGAATTAATTGCTCAATTAGAGTTGGTCCTGTGTGCTGACTAGCTTATGTCAGCTTGACACAGGCTAGGGTCATTGGGAGAGGAGGTAACCCCAATTGAGAAAATGTTTGCATAATACTGGTATGTAGGCAAGTCTGAGGCCATTATCTTAATTAGTGATTGACTGGGGAGAGACCAGCCCAGCCCATTGTGCTTGGGACCACCCTAGGACTAATGGTCCTAGGTTCTGTAAGAAATCACACTGAGCAAGCCATGAGGAGCAAGCCAGAAATCAGCACTCTTACATGGCCTCTGCATCAGCTCCTGCCTCCAGGTTCTTGTCCTATTTTGAGTTCTTGCCTTAATTACCAGCAGTGCTGAACTGTGATGTGGTAGCATAAAACAAACAAACCCTTTCTGTCCCAAGTTACTTCGGTTGTGATGTTTCATCACAGCAATAATAACCCTAGGCACCCTGTTTCAAGTTTGCTAATAACTAAAATTATTTGAAGAAGGGCCCTGATTTTTATTCACAATATAAGATAAGATCAAATACAAATAATGTAGGAAGTCAGAGAACATTGTCTCAGCACCTGAAAGGGTATATAATCAATCAAAGATCAACCTCAAAGATGACAGTGTATTAGGGAGCAGAGAAGATCACTGGGATGAGATCAGTGAGTGTGGATGAGCACAGAGATTATAACCAGGTGGAGACAAATACAAGGAGCTGGATGAACCTTTCTCTGCAACTGAGTAAACTTTAGAGAGAGAATAAGTGGGAGCTTTTGGATATGGTGACCTGGGGAACAGAAGCATTCCTGAGAACCATTTATTATTTAACTAGTTAGCAGTGTGGGAGTCTGTATCAGATCCTCAATCAGGTTAGACTTGCACTCTGCTACAGAATCACATCCTCAGCACAAAATGTGCATGTGTGCATGTGTGTATGTGTGTGTGTCTTATACTTTGCATATACTTCTCTGTCAGTGTGCACATGTGGGAGGTACTGGCATGTGCACATGTATGGACATCCGAAGAATTTACCATTGAACCATCTCTCTTGAAGTAATTTGTGATTTTGATACTTACTATTCCGGAAATATTTCTGAACAGTGTCTGTTATTTTTTGATGTCAGAGATTCAGAGGAAGTAATACAAAAGCCTTTGGACCTTATAGAATTTATATAATAATGGAAACAGTTAACACACACAATGCACACATTCAGGCTTCTGGCTTACTTAGTTGGAGTATCTCCAGGGACCAATGCTGAATCTTGATGATAGGGAGCCACATATTCGTGTATGGTCCTCATGCAACTGAAGTTTCACTCCCCTGGCTCCTAGTGAGAAACTGAACCACTCTGGCTCCACATTTGGCCTTCTGGTTATCAGATTTACCTTAGAATTGATTGAGAATGTAATTGTATTTATTTGTTTATGTTTAGAGGTTTTTAGGCAGGCTTCCTTCTCAAATTTTCCAGGCAGTCCTTGAATTCACAATCCTCCCACTTTGACCTCCCAAGCAGCTGGTATTATAGCTATATGCCCACTTCCTGGCAGTAGACTTATAGGACAACATAGAAGTGAGCGATTATGAATCTAAAATGGATACTCTTCCTTCATGTAATTTCACTAGTCCAAGTAATACCACAATTTACCAAAGAGAAAGAACCTCTTTGACCGAGAGGGGGCTTTTATTTTACTCTATTTCTAAAGTGGAGCATTTGGAGGCTTTCAGTTTAGAATTGGCTAGCTCCCTGCCACAGGATTGTTGGGGGATTGTCAATCAATGGGAAGCAGTATTGGAGAAGATGCTGCTGCCTCCCATACCTGTGCTTGTAACCTGTACCACAAAGAAAAGTAGGTGGTGTCTACAAGAATGGCTTCCACGTCTCTCTCATGCCTCCCGGAAATAAGGCCTTCAGCTCCACAAACATTCACCTCTGGAAAACTGAGATAGGATCAAAATATCTTATAGAGAGTGAAAATTGAATCTTCCATCCAGTGAGAAAAGAAGATGCAATCCCTTCATGCCTGCATTAAAAGTGTTCTCACTCGGTTAGCAAGGCCACTTTCCCTCAGATTCCATCAGGGTGAGATTTATCTCCCTTTGTTTCATAATGCATATGTTTCTAAAGACTCCATTGCTGTGGTGATCTGAATAAGAAGATAATATGAGCTATTATTAGCCTAACGGGTAGCAAAGATATGTAAGAGTCAGTGTCACAGTCAGAAGGAAAGTCTAGAAGTAAGGAACCCTTTCATGAGTCAACTGTATTAAGCAACTTAAGGTTGCTGCTTAAGGTTCCGTAAGAGAGGCGCCTGGGAAAGGTTCCAGTCTCTAATGTGGTTGCCACACAAGCATCAGGACCTGAGGTATATCTCATGACCAAAAACTAAAAATACTAAAAATAAACCAGACATGTGCATTTGTATGTCCAGCACCAAGGAAGCTAACTGACAGGCAACCTAGACAAACCCCCAAGTTCCATGTTCAGTGAGAGACTCTGTCTTTATAAAATATGGTGGAAAGCTATTAAACAAGGCACCTGATCTCGACCTCTGGCCTCCAAGTTCATCTTCATAAGTGTTTATACACACATAAGCACATATTCACACATCCACCACATACACACAAACACACATATGCACACAAGTCCTATTGGGGAACAGAGATGGGCAGTGTCTAGCAATGGGCAGCTTCCCATTAGCCTTGCTGAGGCAGCTGGGCAACTATCAGCCTGGCCATTCAGAACACTCACTGGATCAACTTGCCGACCTTAAAATCCAACATCCTCCAACTTAGAAAATAATGGATTTCAAGATCATCCATGAATAAAAAAGTATATAGCATAAAAATAAAACAGCACAATTAGCAAAATTCTGATTCCAACAAAAAGAAGTGCAAATGGATCTTGCTCTCAGGATCCACTTCTCTAGACCTGTCTATGTCTAGAGCACTGTAGCTGCTCAGGCTGTCGGGGAGGTCACCCGTAATAAGTAAGTCACCACAACCACAGGACTATCAGTGTGTTTCCTGTGCATATACATCTGTGGGTATGTTTTCTGTCTTCTCTTGTGTAGACTGTTGACTGTTACATCATACTCAGACACAGTATCTTCTGGTACAATACCTGTTTTCAGTGTCGTTCTCAATGCTGTGGTAGAAGAGTAACAAAAGCACTTGTGGAAGAAGGGTTCGCTGCAGCTCATAGTTTGAGCGTGCAGTCCACTCTGGTGGGAAAGGCATGGCAGCAAGAGCAGGGCGCAGCTGCTCCGAGGACAACCGCACTCAGGAAGCAGAGAGAGCTGGTGGGGAGTGCTGGGACTTGGCTCACTTATTCCTTTTGAGCCAGTCCAGAACCCCAGTCCACGGGATGGTGCTGTCACAAATTGAGACTTCTTTCTGAACTTCATGCTGTCAGTCCAACATTCTTCCACAGATCATATTGGAAACTCTGATGGTTTCCAATAAACCATGGCACATTTTACAGTCTTGTGTCTTACTTTCATTGGGGTCTACTGTGTTTAACAGAAGATTCCAATATGTGTCTGCATTTTTCACTAAAGTCTTATAAAAATTTTGAACAATCACAGTAGTCTAGCCTTTTCCATGGCCAACAAGCTCACACACCAGTGTACGCCAGGGACCCACCCCCTAGCTCTCCTTCCTCAGAAGCCACCCACCTCTTTCCTTGAGACAAAACATCTCATTAGCTTGATTGTCATGTAGGCTAGACTGATTGTCCAGCGAACGCCAGGGTCTGCCTGTCTCTTCCCAGTGTTGGGGTCAAAAGTGTCTGCCCCACACCCAGATTTTTCCCCATGTGCTAAAGGGATGGCATGTAGGTGTCCATGTGGGCAGGGCAAATACTGAGCCATCATCTCAGCCCCACACATGCTTCTTTAAAAAGATTTACTTTTTTTGCACAACAAATATTTGTTAAATTACTTTTACACTTTGAAAGCTTCAGTATTCCTTGACAACTCACATCATTGACAGAACTGTCATACCAGTCTAGCAAATACTAAGAAGATTGGAAATGTTGCTATCTTGTATCAGAAATCCCAATCCCAAAGTTTACCTACTCCCTATTGCTTACACGCATAACCACAATCCATGTTAAAAACCATAAAACCCAGGAATTAGCACATACCACGATGATGTATGGTTTTACAGTGGCTAGTAAATCAAATTACATGACTATTTTTCACTTAAGATCATTGAGTTCACTCCAAATCAATCTTTTAACTCAGTTTCTTCTCTAATTTGAAAGCATAAAGAGCAAAGATTCAAGGGAAAGACACCTCAAATGGTTCCTTTTATGTCTAATGAAATACACCAGAAAGGGGGCAGCTTGACAGAAGTCTCAGGCTTGTGGGCAAGGTGAGGGCTAACCTAGAACTCGTCTCTTTGGGCTTCCTACCACCATTCAATTCTGATATTTAATTATTTCCTCCAATACAGAACTAAGGGTTTACTTTTTATTTCTCTTTTCTTTAAATGTGGAAACCTCTTTCAGAAGACATATGAGCATGCATATGAACGGTGACTGAAATAGCTACCCTGGGAAATGGTTAATGGAAATGTGACTTCTGTCAACCAGAAGGACAGGCTGCTTCCTTTGATATGTTACACCTTTGTGGCATTAGCCTCTGAAGGTCAGTCATTGGAAGGGGAACAAACCTGCTTGCCTTGCTAAAATCTAGACAGCATTGTTATGTTTTAATTTACTTATTATTATTGGAGTCAGTACATATACCATGACAACTGTGTAGCAGTCATGAGGTCACTGTGGAGTTCATTCTGTCCTTCAAGCTTTAGGGAGGTTCTTGGTATTGAACTTAGGCTGTCAGGCTAATGTGGTAAGCTCCTTTACCTGCCATCTCACCAACCAAAGACAGCATCCTTGATATTAAACATGACCCTAAAAAGCTATTATTGTGCCTGAGTTATTTCCAAGTTAAAATGAAAATAAACACAGATGCCCTTTTTATTTAAAGAGAAAATATTAGTTCTATGAATTCAAACAGAATGTTGAAAATACATCCAGGATCACTCATTTTAATACATCCATTGCATAACAGGACGTTTCTAAAGTCAGCATATTGTTATAAAATCAAAATTAGAGACAGACTTGTTCTACTTTTTTCTGTATGTGTGGGTGTTCATGAGTATGGGTGCATGCATGAGTGCAAGCATGCACACACATGAGTTCATGGGTAGGTAGAGGCTAGAGGTCAACCTTGGATGCTGTTCTCAGGGTGTTAATCACCTTGGTTTTAGAAACTGTGTCTCCCTTGATCTGGAACTGCCCATTTTGATCAAACTGTCCAGCCAGGAAGCCCCAGAGACTTACAGTTAGCAGCTCATCTGTGCTGAGATTATACTTTGTCTAGCTTGAAACTTTTTAAGAGTATATGTATTACTATGTGTATATATGTGCATGTATCATGGCATGCATGTGGAGGTCAAAGGACACCTTGTAAAAGTTGATTCTCTTCTTCTGCCATGTGAGTCCCAGGGAGAAAGCTCAGGGCCTCGGGTTTAGTAGCAAGTGCATTTATCCATTAAGTCATATAGAGTCCCAATTTTTAGGTGGGTTCTGAGATTTTACTCAAGTCCTACTGTTTATATAAAAGGTGCTTTACCAAATGAGCTGTCACCCAGCCCCTTCTTTTCCTTGCAATACCCAGAGATTCCTAAGTATTAGCTGTAATCTTTTACTAAGAAATGATCCTTCCCACACCCAACACTGGAAGTACTGTTGATATTTTACAGAGATATTTTATTTCCAGGCACAAACACACTTGTCTTGCTCGCTTTACTCTTAGAACAGCAGTGACAGTGATTTAAAATTGAAATGAGTTATTTTGAAATAGGCAGAACAAATGTGACATTTTTTATGTTCAGACAGTGAAACTTCCCATTTGGAGTCAAACCATAATTGTTATATAAGTAACAGAAGGAAAATAAAAAACCCAAGACAAGAGACAGAAAACTCTGCCAACACTGGATAGTTTTCTAGGGTCTGTTGCTGTTGGGAAAAAAAAAGTTCTTCGAAGGCCTTTAAGATGTTCTTGCTGGGGAAGAGAAATGTGTGCTCATCTCTGGGCCTTTCAAGAAACACAGTGAATAAAGTAATGCAATTATGATTATTAATGGACACTAATAGGTGACGTAGGTGTGAGGTAACAGGATGGAAGCTCAGCGTTTTCTCCTCACTAGACAAGGTCTTGGGTGCAGGTAAGGCATACCAGAAGCGTAACACACTGAAGTGATGTGACTTGCCCACATGAATTTACAGCAAAGGTGAGAAGAGAGATGGATGTTCTCAAATGTGATAATGAAGCTAGAGTTTCTGACAGGCAACTCTAGGTGCCACGTAGCCACAAAAAACAAAGTCTGGGACAGGTGAACCCTCCATGGTGGGTTGAATTTGATGATAAGGAGCACCACACAGCAAAGTTAAGGTGAATTTTTGCTTTCCCTGACCAAGTCTCTGGTCTCCAGGTACCTTCGCTGGTGGTTTCTCGTGCATCTGCGGTTTCCTGGGGAGATAGAGGATGTTATAAGATCTCTCACACTCAGTGTCACTCACTAGTGATTGTGACATATTCAGGTGGGAAGGGTGGTAGGGATTCCAGGAAAGGGGGTGGGACATAGCACTCCTGGGTCAAGGAGAGAAGAGATAATTGCTTCTCCTTTCAAATCACTCAGTGTTCCTTGATGTGAAAGTATGGGAGGGAATGAGATGGGGACATCTGGCTAACAAGGTCAGTAAGGCCCTAGCCACTAGGCTAAGATTTGAAGTGAAAACCCATCATGGGTTTTAACACAAGTTCCCTAAAGAGAGACAAAAAAACAGTGCCTCTTTTGATACTGCAGGCTTTTCATGTCTTCAGTTCTTACACTCAGGGCTGGGGATGAGACCTGGTGACTTGAAGCCTATAGAGGTCTTTAATTCTGTGAAAAATAACTGCATTGCAGAGTTGGTAATCAGGGCCCATTCTGTTGACTTTGGAGAACAGGGCTGGGGCCTGGGTGTTTGGGTTCTATTCTGTAAGCTACATTTCTCATTGCTGTGAATAGACACCTGACAAAGGCTCGTTAGTGGATAAAGGGTTGACTTTTGCCCCAGTTTGAGACTACAGCCTGCCATGGTGGGAAAGCCACGAGCAGGAGTTGACTGGCCAGTTTGCATTTGCAACTAGGAAGCAGAGATATGAGCTCTGGAGACCAGGAGATGGCTTTCTCTTCTCTTGTTTACTCCAGGCACTCAGCTTGGGGAGCTTTTTCCTCTTCAATTAACCTTTCAGGGAGCATTTTATAGGTATGCTCAGAGGTGTGTTGCCATGGTGATTCCAAACCCCGGCTGGTTAACAGTCAGGATTAACTATGGTACTCTCTCAGTCACTTTTCTTCCTTCCTGGATTCTGCTTGTTTATTTTCCCCAGAGAAATCAGGCTGGAGAAGGGTGCGGTCGGAGTAGGTGTGGCACCTTCCAGCCCTGCCCTAGCCCCTGCTTTTTCTTTCTGACTGGTCCTGTAGTCCTGCTCCCCACTTGCCTCTGTACCGGAGTGAAGCCCACTGATTGCTGTCCACGGTGGCCTGTCAAAGCCAAGCTCCCGTCCGTCACCCTACACTTTGGAGCCAGTGTCTTTGTTCTATTCTCCCTGTGTTTGGGACCACTGGCTGCTGCCCAGTGGTGCCCGCATCGGTATTGTTATCTATTAGATATTTCACACTCCACACGTCGGGAGATACCACAGCGCCCCCTGCCTGGCAAGCTTTTATATCCTCTCAGTTGTGCCAATTCTGTTTCTCCAGTTGTCAAACGCTGAACCTCAGAGCCCATCTTGCCTGCTGCCCACTTCCTCTTGTGAACCACACAGAATCACTAAGGAAGTTACATTGGCTCCACTTTCAGCACACTCTGAAGCTTGTCCTGTCTCCTCTCTCCAGTGGTTGGGCGCAAGTGCCAGCTCTGGCTTTTATCGTCCCTTGATTTCATTAGTACAGCAGGGCTTCAGAGGATCCCTTGCTTCCAGTGCCTGATTCCCCCTTGACCAATTCTGCAGCTGACATGTCACGTAGATTGTGATACACATATTGGTGGGTCCCAACTCAAAATGAGGCCTCTGCAAAACAAACAAAACCCCAGACCTTAAGTCCTAACCCTCTCACACTCAGTGCCGTTAGCTAGAGCATGCTGAAGGCCCTCCTTCAGTCCCCATGCATCCACATCCTTTCATATGGTCTAGTTCCATCCTGACCACCCTGCTTGAATGTGTTTCATCCCTTGCTTCTCTCACTGCTCATCTGCAACCTTGTCTTGACGTTTTCCGTTTCTTGGCATGATAGTGGTCCACTAGTGTGCAAAGCATGTAACATTACTTGATGTGCTTGTATTGGTTACTTTTCTCATTGCCATGACACAATTCCTGAAAAAAAGAACTTAGCAGAGTAAAGGTTTATTTTAGGTCACAGATCGAAGACACTGTTATGGGAGGGAAAGGTGGGAGAAGAGTAAGACAGCTGGTCACGTGACATCCATATGAAAGAACCAGAGGTGAGTGCTGCCGTTCAACTCACTTTCTCCTCTTTATTCATCAAAACCCCGGAACATGGAATGGTGCTGCCTACATTTAGGGTGGGTCTTATCACCTCAATTAACCCTGTCTAAAAGTTCCCTCGTAGACACACCCAGAAGATTGTCTCCTAAACAATGTTGAGTTGACAGCCAACATTAGCTATCACACCACAAATTATCTCTCTCTTCCTCCCTCCCTTCTTTGCCCTCCATGTGTGAGTGTGTGGGTGATGTACATGTGTATAATTTCTTGTGTTTGTGGAATCGTATTTATACATTCGTATATCTAAACACTAGACATCAACATATTATGGCTCACTCAATAATTCTCCATCTTACTTGAATTGTAAGTAACCAATTTAGCTAGACATGTAGATCACCAATTCAGCTGGTCATCAAACCTCAAGAATCCTCCTGTCTCCACCTCTTATGTTGGGAATATATATGAGTAATTTTAATGTGGATACTAGGAATTGAAGTCAATTGAAATGTATTAATGCATTTCAAATACTGCGCCAGTGAACCCCCAACATACATCTTTGAGAGTCACACAGTTGAACCTATGACATCTAGTTGATATGTTTAGAGTCACTGTTCACACTCTGTCTCAAAGACAAAATGGGGATTTTTAAGCAGGAATTTCTGCTTCTCTTAGCATTGCTGTGGCTAAGCAGGCAGGGCTGTGTGGGAAAGAAAAGGGTGCTAAATAGGCCTTTTGTAACTGGAAGGAAAGTCTGAATAACAGGCTATTTTAAGAATTAATGCGACATGAAATTCTACTCAACACAAGGATAATGCCTCAGACTCTCTGGCTCAACTCTTGAAAAGCAAGCATGGTAAGATTTAGAAGGGCACCAAACTGTGTGGCTCTTCACTCTACAAATACTGCCACATTCGATACTTTGGGAACCCATGTTTTATTTTAATTGATGGCTCTTCTCTATTTCACAGGCTATTCATAAAATTTAAATCTTAATTTTCAACTAATCCTTGATAATCTTGCTGAGGTTTAGGCCTGACACTTTAGTAGATGTTTGCTATGTACCTTAGGGAGAAAGAAAGGGTAGAGTTAGAAGAGAGTGGCCCAGTACATTGAGTCAGTCCATCAGATAAACATGAGGTGATGTTTATATATCAGCATGGCTGATCCTTGTGTTCAGAGCATAGCTGATCAACTGTATAACCTTCTGATAATAACTTTGTGTCTGGTCTCTACAGGGTTTTGTTTCTCCCTCACCCTGGGTCTTGGTGGTTGCTGCACACCTTTGTGGGTTCCAGAACCCACACAATGTTGTAACACCTCTTCATTTCAAACAACCCCCCAGACAGTCTCAGACTGGTTTGTCTGTAGGGTCAGCATCCTGTGTACCCTTTTCTGAAATGAGTGGGCTGAGTCTCCTATCAGGGCAGGGCAACTATGGAGAAACACATGTAGAAGCATGTACCTGCTGTAAACATTAAAGACCTAGATTATATTGAGTACCATCAGAAATTAGCCTCCTTGTGCGCAGATGGGTATATGTTGAGATAACCAGGTAGAACCCAGCCTTCTCCTCTACAACAGATGGTAATTTGATAAGGATGAAGCTACTGGTTTCTCTGATTGCTTTAGAGGATGAAAAATCATTACAAATTTTGGACAATACTTTCCTCTTTACTAAAAACCGTTAGTAAGTGCAATTACTAGCTTTCTGCTTCTTCATATTTTTATATTAATAATTTGCATTATAATAATATAACACATTATTGTAACATACTTTATGTAACATTGTAAAATAATAATTATACCAAAATTTCATGCAATCTGTAATCTGTACTGGTTAGTGATATTCTAAACTTAACACAACCTACAATCACCTGAGATTGAAGTTGAATCAGAGAAATTATATAGATGGAGTTGGCAAGTCTGTGGGGAGACTGTCATGGTTGTTCACTGTGGTAGGAGGACTCAGCTCATTGTGGGAGGGCATGGGTATGATGTTCTAAGTTCCTATCTTGACTTTGCCAAATAAGAGACAATTACCCAGAATTATAAGTCAAATATTCTTCTTTCAGGGTGTTCAGCACACGAAAGAAATGAAACTAGGGCGAGAACTTTCTCCTTTGGGGGCACAAATGAGAAAAAAATTATTGATGGGCCACAGAATAGCAGATGTGATTCACAATGTCCTCATTCAGAAGGGTTGTTTATAAACATGGGAAAAGTCCTCAAGCCTTAAAACTTGACTGAAAAAGCAATACCACATCAGTAGACAAATAAGCAAGTCATTCAAGGCATTTTCATAAAAAAGCAAAAAAAAAAACCCCTCAAAATGTATAAAAAGCACTAAGTCATACTGAAAATCAATAGAGTATATTTAAACAGTGATGAGAGTTCACTTGCCTTTTATTACCCCGGCATGAAACACAGAACTGCATAAGATCAGGGATGGACGTATGGTGGAGAGCCAGCCGGAAGGGAGAGGCAGAGACTGAAACTACCAGCCACAATGAGCAGGGAGTTTAGAGGATTCTAAAAGAGTTCCCCACGGGAACACTTTTGGGAAGGGAGCAAGCGCTTTCTTTGTGGGCTTAGACAGGCTTAGGTTATAGGCCCACATACTCTATTTGTGAGCAGGGATTTCTCAGTGAAGATCCCAGACGTAGGAACTGGCAGCAGGAGCTACTGTCTCTCTCACAGTTAATTCACACTGCCCCAAATTATTGAAAGTAGCCTACAGACAAGATGTGAAGAAAGATATCATATCCAGTGAAATATGGCTCACTAAAATGAAGCTGTAGGGTTGGAGAGATGGCTCAGTGTATAAGAGTGCTTGCTGCTTGTCTAGAGAACCCGAGTTCAGTTACTACCACCCGTACCAAGTAGCTCACAACTGCCTGAAGGCCAGCTCTAGAAGATCCATTGCCCTCTTCTGAACACCACAGGTGTCTGCACACAGATACACACATATACGCGAACACACATACACACACAACCACACACACACACAACCACACACACACACACACACACAATTTAAAAGTCTTAGAAACTAAATCTTAAAAAATAAGTAACAAGAAGTGGGCTGGTTTGGTTCAGGCTATCATTTCTTCTTTGTCTGCCCCTCTAAAATTTGTCTGAAAATTTAATTTTTCAGGGTAAAATTTATGTGGCTATAAAATACATATTGGGTTTATGTGGGTTATCATTATCAAGAGGGAAGAGAGTAGAAGTACTATTAGAAAACTAAACAATAGCAGAGAAGAGCATGAGGAAACTGAGCTGAAGATTTGGAATATCATCACGCCATTCAGTTCTCAACCATGTCCAGGTTCGTGTGTGTGTGTGTGTGTGTGTGTGTTTATATGAGTTTATGTATACATATATGTGTTTGGATGTCTGTGTGGCATAAGCAGATATGTATGTAGGTGCCTGTGCCTATGCACGCAGGCACGCACACATGTGCAACACAAACACACAGTGGATAGAGGAGGTCAGATCCTCAGGTTTCCTGCTCTACCACTTTTTCCCTTAGTCACTTAAGATTCTCTCACTGAATCAGTAGCTAGGCTGGCCGCCAGTAAATCCCAGAGATCATCCTGTTTCTACTCCCCACAGTGCTTTCTTTCCAAACTAGCATGCAGGTATATCCTGTTTAATATATGGGTACTAGGGATTGAATATATGTGGTCCTTATTCTTATACACTAAGTGCTCTTACCCATTAAGCTAATCTCCAGCCCTCATGGAATGCATTTATTAAGAAAGGGCATAAAAAGCTGTGAATTTTTGTAACAACCTTTAATTTTCTCAGAATTTCCAGGAACTGAGTTTTTACATGAGGTATAACCAATCATCCCAGGTCACCGTGAAACACAGAGCACGGAAAGTGCAGACAGAATTTCCATTCTTTTCAGTATTTTAGTGTCAATCCCTTCTTAAAGTGAACATGACACTTCATAAAAACAGTAGCATTTTTCTTTTTTTGATCAGGAAATAACGACTTGGAAAATGCTCAAGGGCAGGAGACAATTGCCAAGCTACAGTGTTGGAAACACTACCTCTGATAATGAGGAAGCAGATGTCTCCTTGTGATTGACCCTCGTGCCCAGGTGTGAATGAATAAGGGATGTATCTGAAAAGAGCGATTAGAGGAAGATTTGGGGATTACGCCTTCTCAGTCTCTGGCTAAAACTTCATCCTCTCTAGCCTCAGTTTCACTTGCTCCAGTCCCTGTGATAATTGCCATGTTGACGGGCTGGCTTAAGGTCTTCTGACTCAGTTTGAGGAACTGGGTGCGTATACAGAAATTACGCCTGATTATGACTGTCACAGACATTTCTGTGACAACCACCTCCTAAATATTATTGCTCTCTGTATCAGTTACTTTTCTCATGTTGTGACCTGACAAAAGCAGCTTAAAGAAGAAAGGGTTTGTTCAGGCTCCCAGCCGGAAGGTACGGAACCTGCTGATGGGAGCATGGGGCAGCTAGTCACATCATGCCTATGGGCGGGGAAACAGAGAGGGGTGAATGCTGGTGCTTAGCTCATCCTCTCCTGTTTATGCAGTCAAGGTCTGGCCTACAGGGCGGTACTGCACACACTGAAACTGAGTCTTCCCAATTCCTTCAACCTGAGCTAAAATCCTCTCACAGGTATGCACCGAGGCTTGTCTCCTAGGTGAATCTAGTTCCTATTTTGTTAAAATCAATATTAGCTGTCACACTCCCCATATTTCCAGGTTAAGACTAAGTGTTTATTCACAGTGCTAACAACAGGAAGTCGGCTGTCATGAAAGCACCACATGTTTCATGGACTACCATCAGGATTGTCTTGAAATGCAAAGGTCCTGGGCAGCATTTGCAGTTTTCACTGTAAGCAGTCACAAAGCGTTTTAAAAGGCAAGACATATAAAGAAAATGTGATGGTAACAAGCCAGCATATGACAGAATTAACACCTTAGCAGAGAAGAACTTTGGAGTAAATGTATTAAAATACATTCAAAAAATTGCGAAGCACTTTAGAAAGACCTTTCAAAAGGCTAAAGAATGGAAAGAAATGTAAAATGAAAAGTGGCATACCATGGGGGTCATATAGCCTGGACCCCAAAAGCTTTCTTAGACTAGTTACTGCTATAAGCATCTGTGAGGATTTAATGTATGTAATTCCTTCCCAGATGCCATGCCCCAGAGACAGTATTGTCTGTACAAGTTTTCTGCCCTGATTCTTTGCCCAGCTCTCTCTCTGAAAGAGAATCTGGATACACACATACCTTCTACAAATCATAATGTAGGCAGAATGGCAGGTGGAGTGACTGCTTATAGGTTTGCTCAAATGACAGGTAGCTAGTGCTTTGAATTTCAAATCAGTTCAGAAGCATCTACATTGTTTCTTTTGTGTATGTGAGCATACAGGACCATGTGATATACATATTTACACAGCATATGGGGCTCAATCTCTCTCTTCATTTCTTTCTCTTACAGTCCTTTCCTTAATGAACTTCCTGTTTCATATCATACACACAGACATGTATATTTAATCAAAACTGTAGCATTTGCCTGTCTAATTCTGGATTATTCCACTCATCATTATGATTTCTAGTTCCATCAGTTTCCACGTCAATCATATAATTGCACTGTCCATCACAGCCGAATAGAGCTCTGTTGTGAGCTACACCCGTTTTCTACAGCCATTCTTCTGCTGACAAACAGTCAAGGTACCCAAGTCTTGCCCATTATGAATAGTGCTACAAAAAACCAGGTTTGCAAGCCTCTCTCTGAATGCTGACTTTGATTCCTTGAGAATTTTCTCTAGTAGTGTAACTGAATCTTATGATAGCCATATTGTTACCTTTATGAGTGACCTCCTTTATAACTATCAGTGTTCCTACCAACAGTGTATAAATGCAACTCCCCCACATCCTCACTAGTATTTTTGTTTTCTTAAAACAAAATGGTGACTTTTACTGGCATAATATGGAATTTTAATATACTTTCAATTTCATTTCTCTGATGATGGAGGATGTCAAAATTTTTTCATAGATTCCATAGAATTTCTATCTTTTTTATAGCCATTCATTAATACATGTATTAGTTTGATGAGTTAATGGGCATTTGAGCTTAGTATTTTGAGTCCTTTATGGGGTCTGGATTTTAAGAAACTGCTTTCAGCATGTTATCATTAAGGTTTGTCATATACAACTGTGATGGCTCATCTTCATTTTCATCTTGAATAGAGCTAAACTTACCATGGGAACATATCTCTGGATATGTCTATGAGGACATCTCCAGAAAAGTTTGGCTGAGTAGAGAAGATCCACCTTGAATGTGCCTGGCACTTTCCCAACCGGTAGGGTCCTGGGCTGAATAAAAGGAGAAAGGCAGCAACGTACCAGTATTCATCTGTCTCTGCTTCCTGATTGCAGGTGCCCTGTGACCGACTTCCTCCCTCCTTTCCCTGTGTGTCCTGCACGGAGTGATCTGTACCAGCAAACTGTAGCAGTCATAAATCTGTCCTTCTTTAACTTGCTCCTATTAGGTGTCTGATCCCTGCAACAAAACAATTAGCTAATACAAGTCTCCTCTTTTGAATTTGCTAAAATTATTTATCAGTAATAGATGTTTATATATTTTGTTAGATATCTAATTTTATCTACTAAAGTAATCATAATTTGCCTTTGGGCTTTTAATTTTGAAAATAATATTACATAGTGTTCCAATGTAAAGAAATTCTTGTCGTGTTGACTGATACTAAGTTCTTAGAGGTTCTCAGTGACAAGTTTATTATTTGTATGGTTCTCCTCTTGGCACCAATCATTAGTTAAATGTTTCTCAAAACATTTTTTGATTATTGACATAAACCTGTTCAGACTGTTCGCTTAATTATGTTAAAATCCTATGCTCATCTTAATTCTTATTACATTTTATTTTGCTTTCGGTCAAGTTTTAGCAGGACACAATGTGCAATGTAGCCTATTGGCAGTGGTCTCTGTGCACAACACACTGCTGTCAAAGGGGTGAGGCTGGAAATGGACCTGTAAACATCCTCTTGGCAGCAGGGAAAGACACACTGCTGCAAACTGTTGCTATGTTCAGTCTCTAGGCTTGCTGAGAGGGTTCAGACCCTTCTCCCCCAGCTTACATCTTATTGTTTTAAGTGCCTTTGTCGGTGCCATCGACCTTGGCATTAGTTACAGGATATCTCAGTTTTACTTGGAACTCAACAATTCATTACAGGTCTCATTTAATTCCGAGGATTCACCTGTCTCTGTCTCCACCCCATCCCCAGTGTTACAATTACAACCGTCAGCAACAACACTTGGCTTTTTCTTGCGGGTTCTGGGGAATCAAATTCGGGACCTCATGTTTGTGAGGCAACCATTTTACTGACTGCAGTATCTCTGTCAGCTCCTTGCAAAATACATTTCACACCCAAAATGGGTTGTGAATCGTAGGCAAGAGGCACAATTTACATACTAGCTCACCTCGTTTTGACTCAATTGTCTGACATTGACATGCTGATTTCAATCTGATTCCCTTTAGCTCTCTGCAAGCTCTCATAGACCCTTTGGCCCCCATGTTCTTAAGAGCCAGTCACTGCATACCAGAATAATATTGCGCAGCTCCCATTCCTCACCCTCCCCAGCCTAAGCTCCAGAGCTGACTAGCACTGTGTGTAAGCAATCAATCCAGCCATTCAACATTTTCCATGACCCTCAAGTGTGTCATACTGGGCAAGAACTTATAACATCTGCATTATTTGTAGGTCGCTCCATCCTCACAAACTTGAGCACTTTTAGGTATATTTGTCTCTTATAAAGGAGAAATAATATCAAAGAGTAACAGTTCCTATGATTACAGAAATCATATCTGTCCACTGGTAACCAGAATGTACTTAACATGATGGACATCTGAAAAAGACAGTGACGGATCATTTACAGGACTCTCACCTTCCGCTGAGACCTTTGTCATCACATTTAATCCTCTTAGAAGCAGTGCTGCTAAAAAAAACTGATGCTCTCATTTTTACCAAAGAGAATAACGTTCAGAGAGGGTAAATAGATTACTCAGGAGTCTTCATCCACAGCTTTACTCTTTTCACATGACATCAGCCTCCTCATGGGACTTGGCGTCTGGAGCATAGAATAATTCTTCTGTCACCTCCGGAGACTGCACCTCATGGGAGACACAGACAGCAAGGACCAACTGAAGCAGTAAGGGCCAGCAGTGGGTTAAGGAAAGGACCGCAAGCAGGTACGGGAGGAATGAAAGGAAAGGGAAAAGAATTCTTGGCTTGATCTAGGGCAGTGCTCTGGTTTTCTTTCTGACACTGCGATGAAACACCTGGATAAAAAGCCACTTAAGTGGGCAAAGGATTTATTTAGCTTACACTTCCAGGTCACAGTGTGTTATTGAGGGAGGGCAGGGCAGGAACTAAAGCAGAAAGCATGCAGGCGCCCCCTCGGGCTTGCTGGCTAGCTCCCACTGCTCTGCTAGCTTTCTTTCCAGCGCAGGACCACCAGCTGGGGTACGCATCTCTCCCAGTCGGATGTGCTCTCCTGAGTCAATCCACAGTCAAGACAGTTGCCTACAATATGCTCGCAGGCAAATCTAGGTGATCTCTCATGTGAGACTCTTCTCTGGAGACTCTGACCTGTGTCAAGTTGACAAACAAAGTCATGTAAGAGAAGCATAAATTTTGTATACTTAGATTTGTCCTCAAATATCTTTGAAAGTACAGAAATAATATTTTAAGGCACACTATATACTCAAACTCATAATTCATCTTAGACAACAAAACCAGTGTAAAATTATTTGATTGTACTTTTGCTCCAATTCAGAGCTGGCCTAATTGAGATCTAAGCCAATTGTAGATCTATAAAGGAGTTCTTTAAAGATGTAGAAAGGAGTGTTAGTGATGTCTGTTGTAAGATAAAATAATCTGCTGTTAATTCACATGTGTATGTAATTCTTGTGTAAGCTCTGAATCTCTGGGAGAGTGCATATTAAAAATATTGTCATAACCTTTAAGTTTGGTGGGATGCTCAGGTTCAAGGTGCTTGCTGCAAATCCTGACAACAGGAGTTCAGTCTCTACAACCCACACAGTGGAGAGAACCAGCTGCCAAAAACAGTACTCTGACTTCAACATACAAAATAAATATGCATAATACAATTATTCGAGGCTATCTCTAAAATGGGAAGAATTTCTCTGTCACTTCCTCATGCCTCCTGGGGGTCCAGACTGAGACATGTCCCTTCCATTCTCAACCTGGATATTTCACTGGTCATTCCAAACTGCACAGAGCTACAGTCTGAATTAAATGTGGGAGCATCAAAGCTTGCCCTCCCCGACACGTAAGTGAATAGCAGCCCTCTCAAAATAATGTCTTGGTTTTTCAAAATCTGGTTTTGTTGATGGCATTTTAGTAATGCAAAGCTGAAGAAGCCAAGCCTTGAAGAAGTTGGGTGAAGGCATGATTCTGAGAGTCCTGCGGGCTAGTGTCAGGGCAGCATAGAGATATGACAACCCAGCAAAGGAAGGCGAGGATCTCAAGGTAGTGTCAGGGCAGCATGGAGACATGAATGCCTCAGTGACCTCAAGGATCTCAGGATCCACACCCTGTCTTCTAGGACTATCCTTAGAAGTCAAAGGAAGTTCATAGGACAGTAAACCCAGTAAGGCTCACTGAACAAGAAACAATGTAATGTCTGGGATAAAAAAAAACATCCACATTTTTCAAAAAGGCAAACGCAAGCAGCTGTAGCTCCAGAGCAGAAGCCATAGTGTTGACTGCTACATAATAATATATCTAATCACCACAGAGACGGAGCCCACAGCAGACCAAAGGGACCTTTGAGGTTAGTCTGAGGAGTGTGGTGAGGGTACATACAGGAGCATAGCTCAAAAGCAGCTGCATCACGGCAAGCCCATGCTCGTGTATGATAGCTCAGGAAAGCTGCAGCTGCATCACTGCAAGCCCATGCTGGTGTGTGATAGCTCAGGAAAGCTGCAACTTGGAGCTCCCTGAATCACTTGCAGGCAGGTCTGAGAATCTCCTCTCAGCCCGTCTGCTGGGACCCTGGTGAATCTTATTTCAGCTTTCCCAGACATCTGACACTCGTCTATGTTCGAGTCTCATAAGCCTCCCCTGTTCTTCAATTGAAAGGAAACTGCTACGCAGCATAGACCAAACCTAAGTTTTAGCTGGTTTTCTTTTTACTTCCCTACTGTGTTTTTTGGGCTCGGTTATGGGATAAAAGAAGAAAAATAAGGCCCTCAAACTAAGCCAGGAAGCAGCTTAATTGTCCAGCACATGCTCAGCAGACTCCTGCCTGAAGGGCTGAGCCCTGAGTTCAGTCACAAGTTGCTTTGTACAACTTTAATTTTCTTTTTTCATATGTGGTTCAGCATAGCTATAGGGTTGTCCTGCAGCTTGATTGGCTGCTTAAAGGGAATACACTGGAATTTTCATCAGTCCTAGAATTCACCACAAATACATTTTTTTTGAGAGAATAAGACATGCCCAGGTGCAGTTGGTGAGGCTGGGAAGGATGCAAGCCACAGCTGGCTTAAGACTCACAGGAAGGCCCTGAGGTGAGCAATGTTGTCTGTGGCTGGTGGGAAGTCCCAAAGCAAAGAATTCGGAGCTACAGTAAGTCTTAGTCCGGTTTATAGCCCACCAGAGTGATTCTTCGGGGCCCCTATCACACTGCCACGGCTGCAGGGGGCTCTGGCGCTATTGCTCTATGTGTTCTCATGCTGTTCTCCAAAAACGGCTTAAATTGAGACTTACTCTGGAAGCCTTTCCCTTGAATCTGCAAGTACTCCTGGTGACAAAGAAATGTGGTTTAGGTGTACTTGGACAGTGTAGCCATCCTGGAAAGAGAATATGTAGAAATCACTTTTTATTTTCTCAGCCTTTCCAGCCTGGGCCAAGATTATCAGGAGACAATTTAAAGGAACCCATGTAGTGTCTAGGTGAAGTTCTTCACAATGGTAACCGAGGAGAGTAAAGATAATGAACGACCTACCGTGGACAGATCTGAAGCAAATTCCAGCTTTGTGACTTGGAGCTAGTCACTTGAATACTTGAAGGCTAAATTTGCCTATAAAAGCAGGATGATGATACTTCACACAGTGGTGGCTGGGGTCACCTTGACAGTGCCCCATTGTCTGAATCAATAGCTGGTGGCATGCTGTCATGGGAGGAGTGAGTGTAAATGAGGGAAATCACAAGGGATGGTCATTTTGAGACAAAAAGGGGTAATTTGGTATGTCCATAAGGAAAATGTGACTCACAACCCCTTTTCATGAACCATCCCTTTTCTCTCCAGCATAGGGATAAAATACATTTTCCCAGTTGTCAGGATTCCATCCCAAAGGGTTGGCAGATGCCAGAGGTCTGAATCAGCCAGTAAGGATCCTTCCAAGAAGAGATAAGTTAGAATCAAACTGGAGAAAAAAGTCTACCAGTATTTTGTGCCTTGCAGATCCAAGTGCGATTAATGAAGCAGCTTCATCAAAGACTGTTGAGAACTTGATATGAAGCCAGAATCTGTGTATTAATTACCATGTCCAGTCTTCATGACAAATATACTTTCTGTCAATTAGTAGTCATGCCCATCTTCCCTGTCTGTGTCTGCTATATTACCTATAATTTGAAGTTTAATTTAAAGAAAATATATTCACACCTAAGTTCAAGGCTAGGCAGCAGAGGGGTGAGGGAGAAAAGGCAAATTACAGGCAGTGAAGGACCCCATCTCAAAAACTAAGCTGGGGGGCTGGAGAGATGGCTCAGAGGTTAAGACCACTGACTGCTCTTCCAGAGGTCCTGAGTTCAATTCCCAGCAACCACATGGTGGCTCATAACCATCAGTAATGAGATCTGTTGCCCTCTTGTGGCTGAAAGGCATGGAAGAACCCTGTATACATAATTAATAAGTCTTTAAAAAAAATTAGACTTTTAATTAGCATTTTGTTAATATGATAAAAAAAACTAAGCTGGGAAGCAATTCAAGAAGACACTTGATGCTGACCTCTGACCTCAAAGTGAATATGCATATGCACCCACGTATCATAGATGTGCGCACGCATGCACACACACACACACACACACATGCACGCACAAAGTGAAGACGCTAGACTTCATTCTGAATACATTTCATAGACTCTATGGAAGTACCCTGATAGCCTATGACCTAGTTATTCCAATTGTTCTTGGACAAGTCTGCCCCTCACACCAAGGTGAATCACCAAGACCTGGTTTTTTGTTTTTCTTTTTTTTCATTCTACTTTTTCTCTTTCAAACTCTTAACTTATCCACCTGACATAGAGTTAAAATTGTTGGAGACAATATCTTGTCTTCTTTCCTGGAAGAAGTGCTGGGCAGATTTTTGTACTTTTGTTCCATCAAAGCTAAACTTAAATGCTTGGGGTGGGGGTTGGGACTGAGGGAAGCCTTATCTGGGTCAGGAAGATAGCTCAGTCCATGCACATGTGCGGACAGAAGTTCAGATGTCTAGACTCTGAAAACCTGAGTCCCTCCCAATCCAGCAATGCGGAAATACAGATGCAGGGTCCCGGGCTCCACACTGGGCAGTTAGATGAGCAAATGAACAAATGAGTAATCTCTGGGCTCAACTGAGAGCTCCCAACACAGTTACTAGAGTAACAGCCAACATCACATCTGAGCCTCCACATGTCCAGGTATGAAAGTGTACACAGACATATGAACAAACAAACGTTTGTATCCACACACACACCACACATTCCCAAACAAAAAATAAAACAAGAGAAAAATTCCTTCATTTCAAATCATCTCTTTTTCATTATCATTCAACTTATAAAATATAAGGTAGGAAATTTTTTCTTGTTTAGAAAAATGAAGGAAACCAGCAATAAGTGTGCTTCTATTTGACTTTACTGAAGACTGGGGCATCAATATCTCACATTTCGTGAGGCCATCGTAGTGGAACACCTTGATTCTCAGCCATTTCCTCCTCCAAAAATCTCTGCTCACTATTTTGAAACACAAAAGTTTTTGTGTTGATCAATGACATGTAATTTTCCCAGGGTTATAATTGCTTTATAGTGTCCTTTTTATCCTTCATGTTAGTTAATTGCTAAAGAATTTCTCCAAAATGGAAGATATTTAGTGAATACAATAAAGTGTGTTTCCCTGCAGTTTTTAATCTGCTCATGCAGAATTGGAGAGGTCCGGGGTGGGGGGAGGTTCAACGAAGGTTGATTCTACCTGACCATAATTCTGCTAACTTAAACATTATTGATGATTTCAAATTATAAAAGAGAATCCCTGGACCTGTCCATGTGACATTAACATTTATAGCACTTGATTTCCCAATAGTTACAGCGAGCATTTGCTCAAGAATCACAGTTGTGATTTAGGACAAGCAAGGAGAGCATTTTACAAGGAAAAGTAGAGCATGCTGAAGCGTTTTGCCAGGAACAAGCTTTTTATTTTTAGTCTGTCCCCAAAAAATCATTATCTAGAGTCCGGAAATGCCTAAAAAAAATCATTACATTTGAGAAGCAGCAGGTCATTCCTGCTGGATGTATTCCATCAAATGGCTGTGTTCTCCATACTAGAGGGTTTTGTCTGCAAAGGATGGGCACAGCTGGGACCAGGTCACCCTGTGACCCTCTGTCATCCAGCATGCCATCCAGCTCCACACTCTGGCCAGGTAAATTTGTGCAGGGTTTTGACTATTTGTTATTCAAACTAATATGATACTTCCACAAATGAAATCTGTTTATTCCCCCCCCCTCAGGCTTAGATACACGTTTAAAACAATGCATATGAAAGGATACAAACACCAACAGGGATGGATGGATTGGCGATTTAGATGTAAGCTCTGCTTTGTCTCCTTTTCAGTAAGAAAATGACTTTCCAAGGGCTTGAGAAGATGGCTTCCATGAACTGTAAGCATGAGAATATGTTAGAATCCCGAACACCCAGGTAAAACACTAAGGCAGGCAGTGTATCTCCGAAACTCTAAGAGATCCCCAGGACCATTGACCTGAGCAACCAACAGAGCTGCACAGTGAGCTTTGAAGTCAGCGAGAGAATCTCTCAGCAAGAGAAGCTGAGAAGCAATTTCAGGAAAACAACCTCTGGCTTCTACTTGTTCCTGCATGGGTGCACACACACACACACACACACACACACACACACACGCACACGCTAAGCAACGTGAATGTGCACACAAATAACAGCATTAGTAAAAAATATCTTTCCAGTTGAGAGTAAACACTTAGTTGAAAACCACATATTAAATGGAACCTGAGTGTGAATAAAGAGTATTCATGTCAGGAGTGACCATTCCTGGCTAATAAATAGCTCTAATCGTGGGCATAAAATACAAAATTTCAAGGCAACAAGGGACCTGGTGATAAAATAGAAGTGTTATCACATTGCAACTTTCCGATCCAAACGTCTGCAGAATTTCCACGTCTCTTCCTTATTCAACAGTCTTCACAGCATATTATCAACACAGCACTGTAGTTAATGGTAACTGATCCCTTTCTGTGGACAAGCACTGTTCTCTGCTGATGGCTCCCAAGTTATCTTAGTGTGGCCATCCCTTGTGGAGAGGCTGCACCGTCCTTTCTGGTCAGACCAAACTGTATATTACAGAGAAGACAATGGGTCTGCTCTAATTTCCCAGGCCAGTCACTTGAGCGCCACCTTCTTAACAAAGGAGTACTATTGACAGTTAAGAAACTTAGTTTGCTTTGCATGGCTTGCATATTCTTAAGTCTTCCAGGCTCTATATAATCAGACTCTTCTCATTTCTGATACCTTTTATGTATCTTTACTAGCAAAATATGAGTTCTTGCTAGAGTAAGTGCTTCATACCCCAGGGGATCTCTCCTAACTTTGGATCCTATGCTTTCTTATCTGTCAGATAGTGAATATCATTCCTCAGCCTACCTGCCTGGGATACATTTTAGAACAAATAAAGAAGGATTTATAAATCACACATGCTTGAGTATAATATTGATCTTCTCCATATTCATATTAAGAATTCACGCTCCAATCCTGTGGAGCATGGTAAACAGGAATTTTCTTTTTACTGATATTCAATGATGTTTTGGACTTTAGAATTCAAAGTGCTTGCTTTAAAAACATGACAATCTAAGTTTGATCAACAAAACCCACATAAAAAAATGACCATGCAATGGCAGACACTTGTAATCCTAGCACTGTGTGGGAAATAAAGACAGGAAGGCCCTTGGTGCTCCCTGAGCCGGCAGCCTAAAGTAATCAGTATGCCACCCTGAGAGCCACCCTATCTCAGAACACAATCTGTATGGTACTGAGACCAGCACCTCAGGTTATCCTCTGGTCTCCACGTGGACAGGAACTCATGTGGCATACCAACATACACATATACCTATGTGTGCTCACACACCCAGATCTACACACATGTATACAACCACAGAGAAAGCTGTTCAATACCTACATTTTTGGTTCCAATTTAAGACTGGCTTTAACGCATCTAAAATTCTTCTTATCATTGCTGATAAAATGCCTGGTGATCCTCATTGTGGAAAGAGAGTCAGACATGGTCTCTGCACTCAAAAAGAGATGTCACGGTGAGACATCAACCAAATGAATGTGCATCATACTGTGGGGTGCAGCATACCCAAGAACTGACAGTAAACTGAGAAAGAAGGGAGCCAGGATATAAGGTGGCCCAGAGTCTGAACACAAGGCAATATTCAAAATCAAAAGAACTGGAATTATATTTTGAAGGTGTGTGGAGTCACAGGCTTATAGCGTCTTTCATTTCCCTGACTACAGGGCTCCCAGTTCCCTATCATTGGACAATTAGGAAATCTAGCACATGCCCACATCCTGTGACATGTTGGTTGACTATTTACAGAGAAACAGAGAGGTGTAGTTTTCAGTCCCTTACTGTGCTGGCTTAAAATGAAAAGTCCCCCATATCCTCCTCAGTTGTCAGCGCTGATTGCGGAGGTTGAGGGGTACAGTCTTGCTGGAAGAAGCACATCACTGGGAACAGGCTTTGGGAACGTAAGCCTCAAGGTGCTGCCAGTTCTCGTGCACTTTTCTCTCTCTTTCTCTCTCTCTCTCTCTCTCTCTCTCTCTCTCTCTCTCTCTCTCTCTCTCTCTTGCTCACTTGCTCGCTTGTTATGCTTGTCATTTTGATGTGATCACTGAACTTCCTGCTCCCAATGCCGTTCCTGACCCTTGCCACCATGACGCCCCCATGATAGGCTCATTCATCATTTTGGAACATTAAGCTAATGTAAAGTCATCCATAAGTTGCTCTTGGCTATGGCGCTTTACCAGAGCAACATAAATTAGCTAGTACTGCTATATGACATTGTTTTAATTTATCTCAAGAGAAGACTGGTAGTCATTTAGATGTGTGATTATTTGTCGCCTCTCTCTTGATATAAAGATTTGATAATTTTGAAACTCATCTGTGAGTTTCCTAGGACATAAAAGCAGACCATCAATTTACCCAGAAATCTAGAAACAGCCCTTCATTTCCACTTTCCTTTCTGTCCTCTATGTCATGTGATTGGGATACAATTTTGCTCATTTTCCTCACATCTCCATCCTGAATGGCATTGTAATCTTTAGGCTTTTCAGCTCCTCCTGTACTTTTCTATGTTCCCTAATAGGAACCTCTACACACCATGCTTACTACCCTACCATCATAACCACACACAAATATACATCTTTTTTGATATTGATACTTTTATTGATAAAGTTTTTTGATACTTTAGATACATTATGGTTATATTCACAAATTGTGGATATTACAGAGAACAAGTTAAAGACATTTCCTATGGTATCGTTCTCTGAACAGATATTTGTAAAAATTTGATTAGCCACCCAGCACCTGGAAACAACCTAAATGCCCCTTGACCGCATACTGGATAAGGACAATGTGGTACATTTACACAATGGAGTACTACACAGCAGAAAAAAACAATGACATCTTGAAATTTTCCGGCAAATGGATGGAGCTATAATACATCATTGTGAATGAGGTAACCCAGACCCAGAAAGACAATTATCACATGTACTCACTCATAAGTGGTTTATAAACATAAAGCAAAGAAAACCAGCCTACAAAACACAATCTCAGAGAACCTAGAATACAATGAGGACACTAAGAGAGACATACATAGATCTAATCTACATGGCAAGTAGAAAAAGACAAGATCTCCTGAGTAAATAGGGAGCATTGGGACCTTGGGAGAGGGTTGAAGGGGAGTGGAGGGCAGGGAGGGGAGCAGAGAAAAATGTAGAGCTCAATAAAAATCAATAAAAAAATACAAAAAAAGCAAAAAAACAAATATACATCTTTACACACACACTCGGGCGCGCACACACACACACACAAAGAGAAAGAGAAAAAGAGGAGAGAGAGAGAGGGCCATGCTATACTTTTCAAACTGACATCAAAAACAATTTTCTCTTTTTTTGTATTATTTTAAAATTTTACACATGGATACAATGTGTCTTGGTCAGGTCCACCCCCACCTGCCAGCAAGTGTGTTTATTGGTGTAACATTGATGAGGATGTCTATGGATGTAACCAGCTGCTCTCTTTCTTGGTTTTAAAGCCTGCTCCATAGGAGAGAATTCATGCCTGGTCCTGCAATTCAGCTGTGGAAGAATAGCCCCTAGAGGAGAGCATGTTGAACTTTCTGATAAATGGTCATGTTGTCAAGAGTGACGTTTTGACAAATCAGCTTCTCTCTTATCCAGTACAGTGTTTTTCTGTTTTCAAGCTTAGTATCAAAACACAAACATGACAGACCCTATTTTAGTGGCTACATTTTAAAGTAAATTTTACGTTAGTACTAGAATACATAAAGTCATAACCTTGTGATGTGCAGGTATGTATGTTTAAAAGGTAAAAGATACTTATGTGACTATAATAATGTGCCAGTCAATAGGCAGGACACTTTATATGATTGTCTCCTTGTCACCTCACATGACAATGCATAGTGTCCAATCCCATTATACATTGAGTTTAAATAATTTCCAGTAGGTTAGATACTAAGCTGTAGAGCTAGGAAATTAATTTATCCTGAAGAAAAAATATATATGTGTGTGTGTGTATATATATATTTTGTACTCTTTGTAAATAAATAATAGTATCTGACATGAACACACAAATACACGCACGCATACTCACATACATACTCATGCACACACATTTATGAGTATATATAAATATATACACACACACATGCTCACACGCATGTATGCATGAACATGTCCACACACAAGTGAAGACATACACATACATACATGTGCATGCATGCACATACACTACATGCACACATACACACACACACACACACACACACACAAGAAAGCCACAGTAGGACCTGTGGTGGTCTGTCATCATTCCCTCATCCTCAAATACTGATGAAGGTCAATATTTGTTCAGACTCCCAAGATAAGTCTCCTGCATCCCACAGGAGGACCACTGTGATTCAACTCTCTAGGGTACTATTGGTCATCTGGCCAGGCATTGGTTCTATCTTAGGATTCTAATCAGGCATTTGTCTAATTCCCACTTAGCAGACAGAAGTCCACAGACTATAGTGTTTCTCCTGGGAACACTTCTTCCTTACACATGTGAACTGAAATGGCTTTGTGGATGTGCATGGATTGATTGAGCAGCACTTTTAGATCCTGGTTTCCTGAGTAACTAAGATTTTCAGTGTAATTTGCAACAGCTCAATGGGAGATCATGATTAGCTATTGGAGGTTTTACCCCATTGTATTATAAAAAAGAGCAGGTTCCCACTGAGAGAAACACAGTTCTAGAAGAGAACCCCCAACTCTGATGAGAGCTGAATGGAAAGAAACACTGTCCTGAAAATGCTCCTCCTCTCTCACCTTTATATTTTGTTTTTTTAAATATTCTTTTATTTTTCATTCAAAAAATTTACACTTCCTCCCCTTCTCCCAGTCCCCTCCTGCTCCCCCACTAACCCTCCTCCCTCCCCCTGCTTCCTTAAGAGGGGGCAGGGTACCCTGCCCTGTGGGAAGCCCAAGGCCCTCCCCCCTCCATCCTGGCCTAGGAAGGTGTGCATCCATATAGACTAGGTTCCCAAAAAGCCAATACATGCAGAAGAGATAGGTCCCAGTGCCATTATCATTGGCTTCTCAGTCAGCCCCCATTGAGAGCCACATTCAGAGATTCCGGATTGATCATGTGCTCATTCAGTCCCAGTCCAGCTGGATTTGGTGAACTCCCATTAGATCAGGCACACTGTCTCGATTAGGGGACCAGCCTCTCCCGGTCCCGATTTCCTTGCTCATCTTCTCCCACCTTCTGCTCTCCGACTGGACCTTGGGAGCTCAATCCATTGCTCTGATGTGAATGTGGGTCTCTGTCTCTATCTCCATCCATCGGACGAAATTTCTATGGTGATGATCAAGATATTCATCAGTGTGACTATGGGACAAGGCTAGATCTGGCACCTTCTCCTCTGCTGCCCAAGTACCTAGCTGGGGACATCCCCATGGACACCTGTGATCCCCTCTAGAGTCAAGACTCTTTATATTTTGTATATAATGATTTGAACAGTATACTTTTAAAGTAGAAAGCCATCATCTATACTTGTAACTTTTTTAATCTTCCTTATTTTCCTCATTTACCAATCTTATCATCTTACATTATACTGTCTATTCATGCTTATAAATGAGAATATCTGAACTTGAACATTCTATGTGTGTGTATATGCACATGTATGCTCACATGCACACACAGATGTAGACATGGTATAAGATATTGATAGATTGGAACATAAAGCATGGCATGATGTGTGCTTGTAAAGAGGAAATGTTTTTAAATATTTATTTTATTTTTTATGTAATTGGTGTGTGTGTGTGTGTGTGTGTATGTGCCCCTGTGGGTGCTCTCACAAGCATGTATGCAAGTGAAGCTCCCCTCACAGACCAGAGTAATTGGGTCCCCTGAAGCTGGAGCTGCTGGCATTTGTTTCTCACCTAACTTGGATGCTAGAAACTGAACACAGGTCCTCTGGAAAATACAGAACTCATTTGCAATCATAGTTCCTCCCTACAGTCACATAGAAAAAGTAGAACAAATAAAATTCTATTCCTTCAAAGATTTGATTTTCTAAACAGTCTTTTTGAAAACTGTCTAAAGTCAGGTCTTTGATTCCAACATGAGGAAGGCTGAGACAGAGGATCCCTGTAAGTTGGGTTAAATGGTAAGACCTTGGCTCAAAAATCAATCAAACAAACAAAACCTTGCAAAGTAATCTAGCCTCTACTCCTGGCTTCTAATATTCCAAAATCTTTGAATAATTTCCTCTTGCAATTTTATAGTATCTATCCTTATAATAAAATGAACCCATGACTTCTATCAAATTCAAT